>NW_020868623.1:202926-207926 GCF_003789085.1 Penaeus vannamei | reverse complement strand
TATAAAGCAATTGGAATTATATATAGCTACCGATAAATATTAGAAAACAGGCTAAAAAAAAGAAAGAAATGTGATGGTGGAGGAAGAAAGGAAATGACTGATAACAGTATAGAAAGACAGAATGATTCAGACAAACAAAAAATGCAGACAGACATAGATAAATAGTGATATAATGAAGAAAGATATTAAAAACAAAGGCAACATTAAACAAACAAACAAACAAAAATACGTGACAGATAATTGCACAGGCAGACAGATTCAGAGATAAGACACATAGTCCAAAAGGAATAGAAGATAAAAAAAAGTCATCAAAACTCAAAACATGCAGTGGCCTTCTCTCAAAGTTACGTAAAGAACCTCACTAATAAAGGAATTAACAACCCAGAAGTAAAACGAAAATTACAGTCTAAAATACAAATCTTATAGAAGCTTCGAGTCATAAAACAGCCATGTTTACACAACGTCAACCCTAACTTTCTTTAATACTGATAACAAAAACGCTAAAAAGAATTCCTTCTGGATGTGTAAAATTGCTTTATGTGGAATAATGAAGTACTGATGTTTGAGATTAGGACCACGTTTTCATATGAATGTGTGTGAACAGATACGTAAGAGAAAGAGGCAGAAGATAATCTCAATTTATGAGACACAGGAAGTGAGCAAAAGAGACAAAAAGCAATGATTATGCGTAATAATATGTTCATCTATTCTGGAAGTGAATGTGTATGTATGCATAGATATATAAGCATTCACTCACACATACATACATACACACATGCATACATGCATATATACATACATACATACACACATACATACATGCATATATACATACATACATACAGATATACATACATGAATGCATCTATGCATGAATACATTGATACATAATGTACATACATACATGCGTACATACACACAGACATGCAAACACAATGTTGCAATTGCGTCAACGGAGCGGAAAGAAAGGTATTTATTGATTGAATTATTATGATATTCACAGGGAATGACTTTTGCAAAAGTTTGAGAATAAGAGGAAATGACTGATTGTCAGTCATGTCAGTCAAACTTGTGTATGCTGAATACTTTTATGAAAACACGACAAGGCAAGTATCGAAAATGTAGCATTGTCCCTGTAAAATGGTATTCATAAAATAACTTAGATATGCAAATGTAAACAGTATCAAAATGATGTGATATCCTTAGAATATATATCCGGGTATATAGCACACCCTCAGGTTGATTTATCCCTCATCAAATACATTTAACATATTTGCTCTTCATGAAACCTCCTGCTCTTTATGAAATATACAGGAGGCCACACGCAGGTAAAACGACCCCAAAAATCACCAAACTTTTTATTTTTGAAAGGTAAATCACCATGACTGAGTCGAGGTCTTGTGGAAAAATAGCTCTCTGCTCCGAAATAAGTCTTCGTAAAGCGTGTCAGTATGCTAAAGTATACTATCGTATACTCCCTCCCTCTCTCCCCCCCCCCCTCCGTCTGTCTCTCCCTCGACATATGTTAGACGAGAGTATAACCATTCCTGGCGAACCACATGTCACAGAGTTCGATATATCTTTAAACGAGCGTAGTGTTAGGTAACCAAATATACTCTGTGATATACTAGTTCGTGTACCTCGCTATAATCTATATTTTCTTCCACTAGATTTTCCGAAGACGTGAATAACGGCAAGAAGAGGGTGGCGTGGGGGGGGGGGGGAGTCACATATGTAGGTCTTATGATTTCAATGGTGTCTCGCTCTCTCTCTCTCTGTCTCTCTCTCTCTCTCTCTCTCTCTCTCTCTCTCTTCTCTCTCTCTCTCTCTCTCTCTCTCTCTCTCTCTCTCTTTTTGCGATCACATAATGCGTGTATGTGTTCATCGTATGACGTCAAGCTGGTTATATTTCATGACGATTCTTTATGATTCTCATTACGTCATCGGTCGTATGACGTTGAATTTATGTGCGAACAGTTGCGAATAAGAAGCAAAATTCTTAATTGTAAGCTTGTATCTAAAAAGAAAAAAACAAGAGAAAAAAATGGCTACATGAGCGTATTCACATCATAAATGTTTCTCTTCTCTTCGTGTCTATCTGTTTATATGTCTGTCTCTGTCTGTCTTTGTCTGTCTTCTCTTCTTCTTCTCCATTATCATCACTTCCTGAATTAAGAAGCAGCGAATGGCCGTATTATTCTTTATTATTATTATTTTCTTTTGTTATGAGTTATCACGCGATTATTTCAAGCAAAGCCGACCTGCTATAAATACATCTTTTATGTAATTATCTTGTGAGGGGTATTCGGTGCGGAGAGGACTGAGAGATAGATAGATAAATATATTGATAGATAGATAGATAGACAGACAGATAGATAGATAGATAGATAGATAGATAGATAGATAGATAGATAGAGAGAGAGAGAGAGAGAGAGAGAGAGAGAGAGAGAGAGAGAGAGAGAGAGAGAGAGAGAGACAGACAGACAGACAGACAGACATACAGAGAGAGAGAGAGAGAGAGAGAAAGAGAGAGAGAGAGATAGAGAGAGAGCGAGATTGTGTGAGAGAAAGAGAAACTAACCACGATGGATGAAAGAATAGAAAAGAAAAATAAAAGAAAGAAAATTAGAGGAAAAAAAATCTTAAGCTAAAAGAACATGGCCCGTTATTTGGGGCTTCGGCTAAGACAACCCTAATGTTTTCTGGACAGCAAAAAACTCTGGGGTCTCTCAGAAGAATATCAACTCAGGACGATGGCCATATAATACCTGCTTTTATATGCCTGCATTTGCATACGCAACGAAAACTGGTTCCATGTGACATACATCATCGGAGAGTCGCATTTTTGCATTTCTGAAGCATGTAATTTCTTTTTCGAGAGGATGTAAATGAAAGGCAGCCCAGGTTTCAGCGGTTGTAAAATAGCTTCTTATAGTAGGTATGTGCGTCTGTTAACTACGAGAGCCAAAGTTAAAACAGCGGAAATCGAATCTGCCTCTGCTTTCAAAGGCAATAATTGTCTTGAAATGATATGCATTTCTGACTGGCTGGAGGCCTGAAATAAGAGAGAAGAAGAATGAGAAAATAGTGATTAGACAAAAAACAAACAAATAAAAACAAAATGTTAAAAAATATCTTCTTTGTCTTTCATTCCCATCCCGAAGAGAGATGAGAGAGAGAGAGAGAGAGAGAGAGAGAGAGAAGAGAGAGAGAGAGAGAGAGAAGAAGAGAGAGAGAGAGGAGAGAGAGAGAGAGAGAGAGAGAGAGAGAGAGAGAGAGAGAGAGACGGTTTCTATTGATTAAAATTTAGTGAAAACTGTTCCAGTATTTGGCTAAGATGAAAGCTATTATAATCTTACTCCCTTTTTTCATGGCATAGGCCTTCACATCACACACACTAACACACAGACAAAATACACACGAACACGCACACACAAACACACACTCATCCTGAACCCCACTAGAACTGTAACACATCCATATAAACTAGACCATAGTGTGTCTGTGTTGGTTAGATGGTGTGGTTGGGGGGTGGGATTGGAGGGGGGTTAATGTTAGGGGAAGCGAGATAGGGAGAGGGGGGGTAAAGGGGGGGAGGGGAGCTAAGGGACAGGAAGCAGCGGGGAACGTGTGACCAGAGTGACGCCAGGACGACACTGATTGATATTTGCGGCCGTCCGTGACAGAGGACTTGCGTTCGGGGCGAGGCAGGGCTTCGAGGGGGAGGGGGGGGGAGATACCGTGGGGGGATAGGAGGATGAGGGGAGGGATGTTGGACTAGGAGGGGAGGAGGAGAGGAGGAGGGGGTATAGGAATAGGAATAGGAGGTATAGGGAGGGGAGAGGGGAGTGGGGGTATAGGAACAGGGGAGGAGGGGTAGGATAGAAGGAGGTGGTATAGAGATGAGATGGAGGAGGGAAATAGGAATAGGAGGGGGGAGGGGTGTAGGAGGAATAATAGGAATGGAAGCGGGAGAAAATAGGGAAGATAAGGAGGGGAATAGAAAGGAGGAGAGAAGGGAGGGTAGAAAGGAATGGGTAATGAAAGCAGGTGAGAGAGGGGAGGTAGGAAAAGGAGGGGAGGGGTAGTAACAGGAAGAAGGAGGGGTAAAAAACGAGAAGGGAACAGGAACAGGTGAGAAAAAAGGGAACAGGAAGAAAGATGATAACGTTCATAGGTTAAGAGGAGGAGAAGGAGGAGGAGAAGATACAAACAAACATAGAAATCAAAATATTCGCAACCATACAGCAACAAAAAACCCACGAATATACACCATAACTCACTGAAAAACAAACTGAAATATCCAGAGACATAAATACATAAATGATAAGCGTGTTTCCTTTCACCTGTCACTCGAAGACGCAACCCACACTCCAGGAAGACGTTATCCCTGACTTAACCTCCTTAAGTCGTGACAATTGGCTTCTGTTACAGCATCTTGGATTTCTTCGGTTGAGTTTACCTTCTTCTTCCTCTTTCGTCTATTCCTCGAATTTTTGTTGTCGTTGTTGTTTGGTGTTCTTCATCTTTACTCTTATTTTTTCATCTCGTTAGTTTTTTTTTATATATCTCGTTGCTATCATTTTATTTATTTACTATTTTGTTTTGATGATGATTGTTATTGCTCTTATTTCTATTCTCGTTATGGTCGCATTTAGAACTCAACTAGAAAATTGGAGAGTGACGAGAGAAAAAAACAAAGGAAGAATAAAGATAAACATGACACGCAAGAATAGACAAGTCTACCCTGTTTAAATTCCTGGCGTTCCACTGATTCCACAAACCGACTCGGAGAACCATTCCACAGTCTGACGGCAGCTGGAATGAGGCTTCGAGAGGAATGGCCATTGTTAAGCTTTATAGAGGATAATGCGAGGTTGTTGGACTGAATTACACCACACTCGCTGTATGCAGGGTGGAATAAGAATGTTCTGAGTACAAAGGATAATGCGGATCAATTTTTGGAAATGAACACTATGAACAATTGATAAGACATCCAG
>NW_020868623.1:190426-195426 GCF_003789085.1 Penaeus vannamei | reverse complement strand
CTTCTCCCTTCGAATAGGATCCGAGTCCTGTTTGCAACATCTGTGCAACGGGAATTATCTCTCAGGAGTTCGGGTCGGTTTCGCTTAGTCGTTTGTGCAGAGGAAAGGAAAGGAAATAATGGAATGGTTTATGTTGCGGGGGGTAGTTGAGTGTGTATGTGTGTTGTGTGTGTTTGTGTGTTGTGTGTTGCGTTGTGTGTGTTTTTACGTCTGTGTGTGTGTGTGTGTTTTGTGTGTGTTTACGTCTGTCTGTACGTGTGTGTTTTTGTGTGTGTGTATGTATTTTACGTGTGTGTGTGTTATGTGTGTGTGTGTGCATGTGTGTGTTTGCGTGTGTGTGCTTACGTATTCTACTTAAGTGCATCCACGCCTCTGTGTCTTATCACAGTCCACGTGGGGTGAATAGATAAACGAACAAATAGAATGAAGAACAAACAACATTTAAGACCACATTCCTCGCGCGTATGTGAGACCACGTCATGCCAACGATCGCCATTCTGAAAATTCCGATAATTACACTCGCGTTTCGGTAATACCTCTCAGAATGCGCCATCTTCAGGCACACATCCGTTCATTAAGCCGACTCCCCGGGCTTGAGGGGAAAAAAGGGGGGGAGGGAAGGAGGAGGGGAGAAGGGGGGAGGCGAAAGGGGAAGGAAGGAGGGGGAGAAGGGAGAGGAAGGAGGAAGGAGGAGGGGGAAAGGGGGGAAGGAAGAGGAGGAGGAGGGGGAAAAATGGGGGAGGGGAAGGAGGAGGGAGAAAAGGGGGGAGGGGGAAGGGGATGAAGAAGTAGGATAGCGAAGGGGGAGGTGGAGTAGGAAAGGGGATGAGAGAGGGTGGGGGGGCAGATGGAGGAGGGAAGGGGGAAGATTAAGAGGAGAGGGAAGGGGGTAGAAAGAAGAGGAAGGGGAGAGGATAAGGGATGGGGAAAGGGCATAAAGAAGGGGAAGAGGAGGGAAGAAGAAGAAAAGGAGAGAGAAGGGGAGCGAAGGGGGAAGAGGAAGAAGAGGAGGGATGGGAGAGGAAACGGGGAGAGGAGAAGAGGAGATGGGAGAGGAACGAGAGGATAGAAGGGGAACGGAAGAGGGGGAAGAAAGAAGAAGAAGAGAAAGAAGAGAAAGGGGGAGCGGAAACAAGAATGTTGCAGGTGATAGTACTGAAATAATGTACCGTCATAAAATTTTTACGATAGTTTAGTCTCTTTGCGAACTAGCCATTAATGCCATTCCTTAACGTGGTAAAATGCGTAGCTTTCTTGCCCGTCTGGTAACACTGCTGCTCTCTCCCGTAAAGCACGACCATTTTGTGTTTTCTCATTCATTTTTCGTCTTTCTGTCCTTCTTTACACTCTTTTCCTTAATCTTAGGCATCATTTTTACTTGTATTTACTTATATTTACTTTTAATTACTTATGTTTACTTATATTTACTTCTTGTTACTTATATTTACTTCTTTTACTTTATATTTACTTACTTTTACTTTTTTACTTCTAATTACTTATTTTACTTATATTTACTTCTTGTTACTTATATTTACTTCTTATTACATATAGTTACTTATATTTACTAGTATTACTACTCTACTTACTTCTATTTACTTCTAATTACTTCTATTTACTTTCGATTTACTTGGATTTGTCCTCATGACTTGCACTTGCGAGTGTTGCTTATGTATTGGTAAAGATTTTCTTCTGCAACAGCTGTATATTAGGTATTATTAGGCATATTGTATGTACCTGTGTTTCATGCTCATACACAAATAGCGGATGTACTTTTGTACTGTACGTACTGCATCTCTCTATGTTTATCTGTCTAACTGTCTATCTATCTCAATCTGTCTACTGTACTTATCTATCTATCTCATACTGTCTATCTGTCTGGCTATCTATCAATCTATATCTATTAGTCTGTCTATCTTCCCTCTATCTAATCTGTCTATCTATCTATATATCTATCTATCTATATATAAATATATATTATATATATATATATAATATATATATATATATATATATATATATATATATATATATATATATATATGTACTGTGTGTGTGTGTGTGTGTGTGGTGTGTGTGTGTGTGTGTGTGTGTGTGTGTGTGTGTGTGTGTGTGTGTGTAGTGTCTATCTGTCTATCCATCCATCCATCTATCTACCTATCTATCTATCAAAGTCTATCTATCTATCTGTCTTCTATCTATCTATCTATTATTTATCTATCTATCTCTAACCTACGCTACCTTACCTACCTACCTACCTACCTACCTACCTACCTACTACCTACACTATCTTCTATATATTCATTCATCTATCTATCTACCTACCTATCTATCTATGAATCTATCTCTATCTATCTCTTTATCTATCTATCTATCTTTTCTCTACCTTATCTATCTATCTATTCCTTTATCTACATACTACCTACCTACCTATCTATCTAATCTGTCTGTCTATCTGTTTGTCTATCTATCTATCTATATATAATTTGTATTCATTTATCTATCTACTACCTATATTACTTAACCCTAACTAATGATCTACCTACCTACCCATCGGACATCCCTAAACCTTGTAATTTCCCCTACTCATACCTCCCTTATCCTCCCCTGAATTCTCCGTCTCCTCTTTTCCTCCTCCTCCTTAGCACAGGGGGATCATCTGTACCCCCTCCCCTCCCCCAACCTCTCTCATTCCCTGAATCATATTTCTTTCCCTAACTTCCCTACTTCTTTCTCCCTTGACGGCTCTTTGACCTCCCCTGATTCTCCCTAACCTTTCTCAAATTCCGCTGAATCATCTTTCTTCCCCTAACTCTTTCTCCCTGACCCTTTCTGACCCTCTCTGACCTCCCCTGATCTCCCCTAACCTCTCTCATTCCCCTGAATCATCTTTCTTTTCTCCCCTGCTCTCTTTCTTCCCCACGCCTCCTCTGACCTCCCCTGCCCTCTCTGAGATCTCCCTGGTCTTCCCACTCCCTTCTCTCTCCTCAAGAATTCTGGGATTCGTGGGGGGTCCTGAGCGCGCTCCTGTGAAGTCAAGAGCGGGTGTAGGATCATGTGGCAGCGCTGAGGCGGGCAGGAGGACCACCGTCGAGTAGGGAGATGAGGGGAAGGAAGAGGGGAGCGAGGGGAAAAGTGGGGAAGGGAGAAGAGGAGGATTGTGGAAGGAGGAGGGGAGCGAGGGGAAAATTGGGGAAGGGAGAAGAGGGGAGTGAGGGAAAATTGGGGAAGGGAGAAGAGGGGAGCCAGGACGTTGTGGAAGAGAGGGGGAGTGAGGGAAAATTGGGGGAAGGAGAAAGGTCAGGGAGAATGAGGAAAGAGAACGGGGAGAAGGGAAGTGATGGGAAATGGAGGAGGGAGAAGAGGGGAGGAAGAGGGAGTGAGGGGAAAATGGGGGAGGAGAAGAGGTCAGGGGAGAATGGGAAGGAGAATGGGGAAAGGAGAGAAAGTGATGGGAAAGTAGGGGAGGGAGAAGGGGAAGAGGGTGGTGGAAGGAAATCGAGGGAAGGAGAAAATGAGAGAATAGGGAAGAGTAGAGAGAATGGAGACGAGAAGAGGAAGGGCAGAATATGGATTGGTACGAAGACAGATGAAAAGGAAGAAAAAGAGAAAGAGAAGAGAAAGAAGGAATTTAGGAAAAGCGAAGATGAAAAAAAAGAAAAGCGCAAGAAGAGGAAGGCAGAGAAGGGAGTGGAGAGAGAAGGAAGGAAGGAGGAGAAGTTGGGTATTGATGCAACAGCAGACACAATAAACATGGCTCATCAAGCACTGACGAGAAGGGTTTAACAGAGGCTGCTCCGCCTGTGTTCTCCTCTCGATGTCGGCTGTGAAAAAACGGATGTAATATCATCGCCTTTGCTGTTGTTCTTGTTCGTGTTGTTATCATTTTTCCATTTATGTTAGTATTGGTGATTATTATCATTTATATTATCATTATCATTCATTACTGTTATTATCATTATCATTTATGTTTTACCATTACTTTTATTATCTTTATCAATGTTGTTCATTATCATTATTATGTCATTATTATTATTCATTATCGTTATCAGTAACTATAACTATCATAGTTATTAATATTATCATTAACGTCAATCATTTTTACTATCATCCTTACCACACATCCCCAAGAAATCTTAAGACACCAGACTGCAGATTTTCTCTCACTGTCAAAGGCAATTGCCGGTCCCGTCCGTGGCAGCCTTTAGAAGGGAAAGTTGAGCGAAAGCGGAAAGGTGAGTGCTAATGAGCTCCAGCATAGCTTGGGTATGAGAGAGGGAGGAGGGAGGAGTGGGAGTAAGAGGAGGGAAAGAAGAGAGGGGGGAGGGGAGGAAGAAGAGAGAGAGAGGGGGAAGGGAGGGAAGAGAGAGAGAGAGGGGGGGAGTGGGAGGGGAGAGGAGAGAGGGAGGGGGTGGGGAGGAAGGAAAGAAGGGAGAGAAGAGAAGATGAGAGAGAGAGAGAGAGAGAGAGAGAGAGAGAGAGAGAGAGAGAGTAAGAGAGAGAGAGAGAGAGAGAGAGAGAGAGAGAGGAGAGGAGAAGAGAGAGAGAGAAGAGAGATAGAGAGAGAGAGAGAAGAGCTGAGGGAAGACCCTTGAAACATGCGCCCGACATGCTGACAGATGCCACTTTCGCTATGGCAGCTTGGCAGGCAAACCCTCCACGTTTCGGCGTCACCTCGTCTCCCTACTTCGCATACGTCGTCGAGTATGTGAAGAAAAAAGAAAGGAACATGGCAGAAAGTGATTAATGTGAAAATAATGAAGAGGTTACTAATCTGAATAAGAATATTCTGGTTATGCTTTGTTGCAAAACATTTCCACTCGGATATAGATTGAATGTTAATGTTATTATCATCATTATTATTACTTTCATTTCCATTCATTATAATATTAACAATTATTATCATTATCATTATTATTATCGTTATCATAATCATTATAAATATTAGACACTTTGTCCAATATTCTTCTTAATTGCACAGCTTCTGTAGCTTTGAAACGATA
>NW_020868623.1:173963-176480 GCF_003789085.1 Penaeus vannamei | reverse complement strand
CTCTCTATCTCCGTATATGTATATATATATATATGTAGTCAAATCTGACGGGCGGAGTCTCTCATGTGTGGAGAGAGCGACGCACTTTTCCATGCTGCCCGCGGCTTTTTGGCTGCATTTTTATGTGGCGCGACACATATCCCTTTGCAAAGAGCATTTGGTTTTAGATTTAGAGGTTGTGTCGTAACTGCGATGGAGGTCGGAACATCAACAGCAGAATTCGCTTAATGGTTAAGGCTGGAGGGACTTATATTATATATATATATATATATATATATTATATATATATATATATATATATATATATTATATATGTATATATATATGTGTGTGTGTGTGTGTGTGTGTGTGTGTGTGTGTGTGTGTGTGTGTGTGTGTGTGTGTGTGTGTGTGTGTGTGTGTGTGTGTGTGTGTGTGAGTATATATGTGTATATATATGTTTGTGTATACATACATACATACATATATATATATATATATTATATATATATATATATATATATATATATATATATATATATATATATATATATATATATATATATATATATATTATATATATATATATTAGAGAGAGAGAGAGAGAGAGAGAGAGAGAGAGAGAGGAGAGAGGGGGAGAGAGAGAGAGAGAGAGAGAGAGATGGATAAAGATACACAGGTATGAATATGTGCTTGTAGAAATAGATAGATAGATAAGTCGATTTTCAGACAGACAAATAGGCTGACAGACAAATAATAGACAGAAATAGAGAAGAAAGAAGATAGAATATTAATCGAATGGAAATTTGTGGCTTCTATTGTTACAGATTCCCATGATTGATATTTCTAGAAAACATTTTTGAAAAGAAAGCGCATCTCTGTGTAAATTAAGGCCATTAGAATTTTTTGAATACCAGCTCCATCTGAGCATTTGCAACGCGGTGAAATGAGGTAAAAAAAGGAAAAGAAAGGGATTTTTTATTTTCATATTATTGTTACTATCATTATGATTATTATCATTATTATTATTGTTATTATTATTGTTATTATTATTATTATTATTATTATAATCATGATCACTACAATTATTTTTGTTATTACTTTTATTCTTTATCATCATCATTATTATTATTTATTATCATTATTGTTATCATCATTATCATCATCATTATTCTTATGATCAATATTATATATGTATATATACATACATGCATATATATATATATATATATAATATATATATATATATATATATATATATATATATATATATATATATATACATAAATGGAACACTCTATATGTTGATACTATGGTAGAAAACCCACAATGCACAAACTAGATTTATTGAAGAAAATGAGACAACAGTTTCGGAATCGTCCTCGATCTACCATATATTATATATATATATATATATATATATATATATATATATATATATATATATATATATATATATATATATATATATAATATATATATATATATATATATATATATAATATATATATATATATATATATATATATATAGGCATACACATATTTTACTGATATATATAAACCGGGAAGAAAATCTGTAATGTAAATATAAAATCCCTGTAATGAGGACACGAGATGATATAGGCAATTTTAATTTCCGTTTCCGTAGATAATTCAACTGTTTATGCATTTTATCACTTATCCGTGAAATGGATCATTCGAGAATGTCCACCAAATAAAAGTGTATGGCGGAAGCTGGCCTTACTGAACTGCAAAGTGAATATTTTGTATTTTATGTGAATGTCAGCTGGATGTGTCAGTCAGTCTTCATGTCTGACAGCGCGGTTACAGCAAAAAGGGCGTTTTTTTAAATTATTAGATTAAAATAATGATTAAAAAGAAAGATATTTTCTTAATTTCTTTATTTTTTTTATGTAATTGGTTTTATATTGCCTTTCTTTTTATTCTTGTTTTGATAGTACTCAGTATCCATTTATTAAAAAAAATCTAAGAAAGAAAGAAAAAAGTTTTCTTATGTTGAAAAAAGTGTTGCCAGATTAAAATCTTATACTATACTTAAGACACGCGATCACCTGACTGGCGACACTGTGTGGGAGGAGCTAGCTTAAGTGGCAGAATAAAAAAGAATAAAATGCTTTGAACTATGACTCCCCCACCCCCCACTCGTCTCTCTCTTGGAACAATTTCTTGGGTCTCTTTTCTCAGTATATGAATTTTCTTTCTGTTATGTTTCTCTCTCCTCTCTCCTTCCTTCCTTCCTTCCTCCCCCTCGCTCTCTTTCTCTCTCCCTCCCTTTCTCTCTCCCTCTCCTCCTCTCCTCCTCTCTCTCTCTCCTCTTTCCACCCTCCCTCCCTCTCCTTCTCTCTCCTCCCCCACCTCCCTTCCCTCTCACCACCCTCCTCCCTCTCTCTTCCTCCACCCTCCTCCCTCCTCTCTCTCTCCACCGTCCCTCCCTCTCTCCTCCTCTCCTCCTCCCCTCACCTTCCTCTTTTCTCTCTCTCTGCCAGCCTCCTCCTCTCTCTCTCTCTCTCCCTCC
>NW_020868623.1:157650-163239 GCF_003789085.1 Penaeus vannamei | reverse complement strand
AATTGAGAAAATGAAAACAAAATTTCCAGAATAGTTCTCGCGAGACTGAGAATGTGACTACATCGTACATTTGTTATCACAGACAATGCTTTATTCTGGGACACAGCGGCCCTGGCTTGGTGACGGGGAATATGTCAGTGACTCTACATTCTTTATGTTCTGAACGGACAGACAGCGGGTTAAAATTGCAAATACGTTGGGGACGAAACTATGAATCTCTTTAAGAACCTGATGTGACATTGGAAATACAGAAAAAGAGATACATCACACGTAAAGTATATAGAAGATATTAGATTGAATCGGTGTTAGAACGCGGTTTCCGAAGTGAATATTTAATATTTGTCTTAAACTGAGATCATTAGCGGTGAATACTTTGCGGGATAAACATTTGTCTTATCTTACGGTTTTATCTTCTGTAGGTTATCTACTCCGTCAAGCTGAGATCATTAGCGTGAATACTATCAAAAGGTTAAAATATTAAAAAAAGAAAAAGAAAAAGAAAAAGAATAAAAAATATATATATATATGATGAATGAAAAAAATAAATAACAATAAAAAAGATAAATGAATGAATAAAAAATCAAGACAAGTCGTGTTCTTGTTTTTTTTTTCGTCTTTTGACTGACACTTAACAGAAAATAATAACTGAAAATACCATCCGAAAATAATGAACAGATGATAGGGCACATTGAGTGATGAATGGGACGGGGAAGGAAAGAAAGATAAATTGGAAGGACCAAGTAAGCGAAATAATGATGGAACGGTTGTGATGAGAGCGAGGAGCAGAGGTAGGAAAACAAGGAAAGAAACGGGAATAACATTTTCTTCCGAGAAAAACAACTCTCGACCTCGGGGAATGATGTAACGAGAGAGAGTGAGAGTAGATAGATAGATAGATATATATATATTATATATATATATATATATATATATATATATATATTATATATTATATATATAAATATATATATTACCACAATATACACCAAATTAGGATAAACTATATATATACATATACATATATATATATATATATATATATATATATATATATATATACTATACATACATGGAGAGAAGAAAGAGAAAGCAAAGAGAGAGAGAGAGTAGATAGATAGATAGATTATATAGTAATTACACATACACATACACATACACACACACACACACACACACACACACACACCACACACACACACACACACACACATATATATATATATATATATATATATATATATATATATAGATATATATATAATATATATATATATATATATATATATATAGAGAGAGAGAGAGAGAGAGAGAGAGAGAGAGAGAGAGTAAATTGATAGAGAGAGATTATACACCCACCCGACCCACACACACACACACACACACACACCACACACACACACACACACACACACACACACACACACACACACACACACACACACACACAACACACACACACACACACACACACACACACACACACACACATATATATATATAATATATATATATATATATATAGATAGATATAGAGAGAGAGAGAGAGAGAGAGAGAGAGAGAGAGAAGAGGAGAGAGAGAAAAAATCAACGATATCCATATTTTGTCTAGACTTTACCTTATGCAAAAAACGTGGTTAACTTTTATTTTATTTAACATCCTCAGAGATCAAAATAGCGATGTGTGTAGCTTACAGATTTTGTCAGTCTGTATAAGATTTATTGACCAGTTTGTTGCATATATTTGATGTATGATTTCTGTTCAAGTAAAACAATATTACTTTCATTGGCATAATTGTTAGTTTTATTAGCATTAGTTATAATCATAATGATTATTATGATCATTATAAATTATGATATAAGCAGTAGTATTAGTATTATGGTATTACTATTTTGTTATTGTAAATATAAGTGATTATACTCATGCTCATAATTTCTTTTATCATAATTATCATTACCCGTTATTATAACTACGATCACCACTGTCATTGCTTTTACTGTTATTATCAATGTTATAGTCACTGTTATAACAAGACTATTTCTATTACTATTATCATTATCATTATCATGATTATCAATTATATCAGTTATAAACAAGTAGTACGGCTATTATAATACATTATTTTCATCATTAACAATATCAATATTATCACTAAGACCATCATCAGCATCATTGCTTATATTTGGTAAACATCCTGAAACAAGTAATAGCATAAGAGAATCACTTTGACATCATGAACTCATGGATAAATCTCTCTTTTATTTCAAAAACAACACAAACTTAACGTGCATGACTATCGGGAAGCGATTTTCCACTTTAATTTCCCTGATACCTTGAATAAAACAAGACATTAGATTTGAACAAACCCTGCAATATAAGAATGAGGACTGAGGACTTGATATGAAAAAAATTCACAAATTGCATAGATTACGTTGATGCGGACCTAATAAATCGTGTTTGTTTGGATCAAGGCTTACGCGCGCTTATGTGAACTTGTATCTATATTTAGATCGATGTATCCAATGATTAGCTACCAGTGAAAAATAGATGTACAGTCGTTCTAATACTAAATGATTGACATTTGGTATATATGATTTCATTAACTGTCTTTATCCAGTACAAAAACTGAAAATATGCTGTGAAATCCAGTCTTAAAGGAGAAATGGAGTCATAAACAGTATAATTAAGCGCATTGCCATTTCATAAAATGTTGCAATAGAAAGGGTACTGTTTAGATAAAGGAGACCGTCCCTTGGTGGGTACATGAGCGGGGTTGGGAGTGCAGAATTACCTTTGAACTCCCAGGAAGAAAATATAGCCACTCTGACGTTTAATGAGGGAATTTCACCCTTCTGAGCTGAAGCCGTAATAGCATAAAGGGGAAAAAAAGTAGCATTGCCTATGGAAATGGAACACAGGGGAATAAAAAAGTATTATGATAGATTCCTCCGAATACGAATTGTAAAAATAAGAAGAAATACAAGTGCAATGTTAATCGAAAAACTCATTTCGCAGAACCATGGAGTTGACATGATTCAATTTTGGCATAAACATCAAATATAGGGTCTGGTAATGAGTGAGCGATGATGTCTGATAGAATAATAAGTGTGACGCGTTTGTTACCACAGTAGAAAGCCACATAGTGCGGTCCTATCAGCTGACCTGCAATATGTGGTAGTTTCTGTAGACTAATAAGTATATCGAATATTTCAAGTGGGAGTTCACGGGGGCGTAAACAATCGAGGAAACATACATAATGAACGTATCTGAACTAGCTATATCCTAAAGAAAATGTAGACTATAGAAAAAAAAATTCCCACATCAACTTAGTTTAAGATTAGCCTAAATAAATAAATAAATAAACAATCATTAAATCACAAGGATAAATGTTCATGATAGACGAGTAACGAAGAGTTTATATATGAAAATATGAAAAAAAAAATATGAACAGTTCTTTCCAACGAAATAGGTCACTCCCTATCAAGCGGTTGACTTTACTGTAAACGTTTCTCGTTTGTTCCGCGACGCCACATTTACGTAATTAAGATAAAAAATATAACAGACTGCGGAATAAGCATAAGGATAAAAACGACTATATTTATGCGAACGAATTATTTTTGTAAAAACGAACTACATACAAAAGGCAAGTTTTATTTTTTCTTCAAAACTCTTTTATACAAGTAACAATTTAAACTGTGCATTTCAAAATCCAAGACTTAACATTGCAAAGAATATATAATGTGAATAGAAATATTTACGAGCAATAGCAAGTCAATCCATTAATCATATAAATAATTATATACCAGTAACATGTTTGCTGTTTCGTTCCCAACTCAACTACTGGCGTCGCCCCTGATATATATATATATATATATATATATATATATATATATATATATATATATATATATATATATATATATATTATATATATATTAGAAATCAATTACAGTACTTTCCTGAGCATAGTAACTAAATTATAAAAGGTAAACAAATCAAAGGCAAATGATTACTAATTTAAATATTTATACGTGAAAAAATATAGATTTATAGATTTAAATCATTTACGAAAAATGAAGCCTTTGCGTCGATATTGATTAATTATTGAAAAAAAAAACTTTATACTCATTCTGCTCATGATCATTAAAAAAAATCACCATCACCATCATACACAATGGAAAAAGAAGTGTTTCGCCTTCACTCATGGCGGGGTAATTCTACCATACTTAACGATCGTAAATGGTACTTCACCTATTCAATGATCAATCCTTTGATGGTTTTACTCATCTGTATGCGAGGCACTGATTGTGTTATTCTGCTATCACGCGTTCTTTGATTTCCGGCCCACGCACAAGCACTGCCAGGAAAGGGAAATTGGTGCTGGCATAACAAGTCCGGGATTATTGATAATTTTTTTTTTTTTTTTTTTTTTGAAGAGTTAGCAGGAAATTAATGCAGTCAAAAAACAGTTACGAGGAACTTACCGTTGACGAATACGCAATCAATCCAACAGAAAATGTTGGCCAAATACTTTTTATAGGTTTTGCTTTTCTAACAGGAACTACAATGCATGTTTATTTAGTAACGGAAAACGAATAATTGTGAAACTTGCCAAAGCTGAAAAGGAAGAGAGAGAGAGAGAGAGAGAGAGAGAGAGAGAGAGAGAGAGAGAGAGAGAGAGAGAGAGAGAGAGAGAGAGAGAGAGAGAGAGAGAGAGAGAAAGAGAGCGAGAGAGAAAGAGAGAGCGAATCAGGTTAAGGAAAATAAAAATAAAATACAATTTAGTATTATCTATAAAACAAATTAATGGGAGAAGGGGGTACCCGGGGTATTTCACGTCTTTCATCCCCGGGCGAGATCGCATTCAGAGGAAGCTCCTTTTGGGGGATTCGAATTCAACGATCGATTCGAATCTGGCGTCTTTACCCACTCAGGTACCGTGGCGAGGGGCAATAAAAGTAAGTTCGAAGGGGTATTTAGCTCGCATGCATGCCTGTGTGTGTGTGTGTGTGTGTGTGTGTGTGTGTGTGTGTGTGTGTGTGTGTGTGTGTGTGTGTGTGTGTGTGCGTGCGTGCGTGCGTGCGTGCGTGTGTGTGTGTGTGTGTGTGTGTGTGTGTGCGTGTGCATTTCATAATCGAAAATTGTGATTGTAACTTTATTGTGTACATGTAATAATAACAGTAATGATGATGAATATAATATGAACGACATTAGTAATAACAGATGAAGACTGCACCTTCCCCCGTTGAATCACGGAAACAGGATAAAGTTTGTTCTAGTTATGGTATTCATATTACAGTGAAGCATCAAAGAAAAGAACCCACAGCACGGGTGTTTCGGAGAAACTCGGTAGAGAAATAACACACTAAAGGACGGAAGTAAAAGAGAGAAAATAACAGGCAGGTAAAAGCTTTAAAAATTCATTTACTGGAACAAGAGGAACTTTCTTAGTTTTTACATTTTTCGTCGATATGAAACCGGTGTTGGTTAATGCATTAATCAGTATTCTGGTGTATTTACTCTCAGCTTTCTATCTCAACTACTCGAGTATCTCCCGTGCTGTTTACATAACTCGAAAACTCCTATTACAC
>NW_020868623.1:130150-137650 GCF_003789085.1 Penaeus vannamei | reverse complement strand
ATAGTTTTTTTTTTTTTTATATCTATACATTCATTGAAACATGCGTATGTATATACATACCTGTCAATCTATCCACCTTCACAGTCGATATTTATTACAATTATACATGTATGTGCATACACATATACATTTACTTATGCATACCTACCTGTTAATCTATCTACCTACTCGGTCGATTTTCGTCACAAATGGTATACACCGATAGCATGCGCGTCATCTTATTCTAATAGTCACAAAGAAAGGCATCCTCTCCCGCCACCTTCCTCACGCCGACTAAGACGCGACAAGTCCCTCACTCGCTTCAGAACAGCAGCTTTCCCTTCCCTTTCCGCCGCCGAGCGAGTGTTCTCTCCGCTCGGCTGAGAGGCTGAGGCGCGGTCTTCGGGTCTCGAGACGCGATGATCCTCGGCCTGGAGTCTGTCTCCGCCCTCGAAAGCGTCTCGGGTCCGGCTCCTCGGGTTGACAGACTTTCGGGAACATTTAGCGAGGCTGCAAGATTTTTTTTTTAGTTTAGTTTAGTTTTAGTTTTAGTTTTAAAGGTTTACTTCGTTCTTCTCATGTTTGCAACACAATCTATTTGGAAGAAAGTACAGTAAGCAAGGAAATATAATGGGAAAATATATAAAAAAAATATATATTTCGAGCGTTTTACGTTGAATGGCAGGGTACAGCGCATGGAAGAAACCGCTACCTTATTATATTACTTATCGTAAGGAAGCAGCTATATTTAGCAAAAGAGGATAATGAGCAAAAAATGAGAACAGGCAACAAAAGGCGACAGCGTATTGTCCTGAAGGGTCGCAAGTCCTTTTATTATTAAAGGCGTCAATTATCCGCAAATTTAATTATCTCTGTTTTCTTTAGATCAACGTTAAAACAGAAACTGATAAAGTAGGGGACACTTTTCAAGAACAGTGAACCTTTTCCATTTTCGTATTTTCGGTTATGAAAAATGGAAAATAAAAATTCTTAGTCATTCCGTGCATCTCAAATACATTTTAAATAGAAACTTAATTAACAAAAAACACACAAACTTTTGTTTTCGGTATAGAAAGACTAAAGAGGCGTCTTTTTTTCTCACAAGGATTCGAACCAGTGATGAACGGAGCATCTGAAACAGCCAATTCGCACAAAAAAAATTTTGATGAAGATATATCACTTAAACAGCCTTTCTATTAATTTTCTATAAGTAGAAACAATCAGCGAGGGTTAAAGAATACTGAATGTCCTAAACAATCGTTAATATGATATTCCTCCTTTTATCCAACGAACGTCAGGTATTAGGCATTTCTCGTCTGCTATTCGGTTTAACTGAGATTTCTCCTGGTTACTACAACAATTAGAATGTAGAGTTAAATACTGACATTGTTCAAAAGAGGCAAGACGTTAATTCCTTGGTGTCGTCTATATGCCGCATTTGGTCATTTTTCGCAGTATATTCGGTGTAATAAGATAGCTCCGTCATGTGCTAATATTACTTGTAAGCGAGTTCGTAGCATGTGCTCTGTCTCCTGGGGTTTTTCGAGATTATATTACTCATCTTTTTTTCAAATGTTTGCAATTGGATGATTCTTCTTGTATGGGTAAAAGTGTTTCTTAGGATTTAAGTGATGATTTTTAGATCAGTAGGTGATTTATATAAAAGCTTATTGTTTTAGCTGCCTAGGTCAGATACTCAAGATTTTTTCTTATCTGGGGTGCGGAAATTTGATGTCTTCCTGGTGTTTTTTCTATGTGCGGTATCTGTTGCTCCCTTTGTACCTTCGGTTCATCACTGAAGATAGAAGATTGAATGGAGACTTGACTAATTTATAGTCTATATTTTATTAATACAACAAAGTTGGGTGTGTTTTGTTATATATATATTGTTAATGCTTTTAATGCTTTTTCTAGAATCTGTACGATCTAAAAAGTAGGATATGAATTTCACATTCGCAGCATAACGCACCGGTGCGACATGTTGGAAATCATGAATTTATTTTTCCAATTGAAGTCATCATATAAACTTGAACAATATGAGATGGGAGTAAAATAAGATATCAGAAACATCCTAGGTTTGAATACTATTGTGAAAAAGTTTTTATTCAGGGCCAATATAATTAGCGTATTATGTATCCTGATGATTTTTTCTACGGTGAGTCGGTACACGGATCTGAACTGAAACTAAGAAGAAAAAATTTGCGGATAAAATTGACACTTTAAATAAACTAAAGGACTTGCGACTCATCCTTGTCAGGACATCTCGCTCATTTATGTTGCATCTTTTCATTTTTGCTCTTTAATGCTCTGTTTATGCTTAAATTTAGCCTGATTCTTAGATAAGTCAATATTAATAATGTCATCGTGCGTAGGTTTTCTTCGCATGTGCGATAGATACCTTGCCACTTCAAAGTACTAAACGTTCGGAAATATACATATTTTTTTTATATAATTTTCCCATTATAATTTCTTGCACTTACTGTACTTCTTCCCAAATAGAAAATGCGATGTTTGAAAAACTGATAAGAGAAACCGAAGTAGAACTTAATAAACGAAGAGCGGATAGAAGGTAGGAGAGCTAGAGAGAAGGAAGAAGCAAAGTAGGAACAGAGAGAAAGAAAGAGAAGAGAGAAAGAAAAAGAAAGAGAGAGAGATAGCAGAGAGTGGTAGAGGAGTACGGAGAGCGGCGAGAGAGAGATGAAGAGGCCAGAGAGGAAGTAGAAGATTGAGAGATAGACACAAGCAGGAAGAGGTCGTCAAACCCGAGAAGCGAGAAGAAAGCAAGAGGGGCAGGGACAGGAGAGAGACGTAGTTGGGAGAGAGCGGAGACAAGAAGAGAGAAAGAAGAACGTAGAACTTCGAGGCTCTCCAGGAGACCGCGACGGCGCAATAGCAGCATTGCTGCTTGTTCCTCATTAATTTGCGCAGTTTAACGAACTGGATTGCCCAAGCAGAGGAGTTTCGCAATAAAGACCGCCAGCTTACTCAGAGAGGAGAGGCATGTGAGGCCCGGTTTCGGCCGGTATTTGGAAAAATGCTCCGCCAATTCTCTGGCGTCTGCTAGAGGGGACTGGTTGGGGTGTGTTGCCTATTGATTTTGCGGTCCAAATGATGGTAGGTAAAATTAGATACGTTTAGTTCCTCCAGCTGAGTGTGGTTTATAGGGTATCAGATAAGTTTGTACAACAGTGCGGAGCGCAAGCAAAGCAAAGCACACACGCTAGCATTTCTTTTACCGCGATACTCATACACAGTCCACGGCGTGAGGAACAGGCTTGGCAGGCGCAGAAGGATGCCCTTTCTTGTGACTATTAGAAAAGATTGACGCGACACACACCAATACAGCACACCAATCCACAATACACACACGTGACTAAACATTTGGTGACGAAATTGGCCGTAAGGTAAGATAGATTTTCAGTAGGTATGTGCATCAACGCGACTAAGATCGGTATAGTGCTCTAAGCAGCCCAGCCTAACCATAGTCAGCATCAAAACTTAAAGTAAAATAAATGACCCACACACGGAACTCGGTGAACTAAGTACTAGCACAATAAGCACTTGACAAGGTACACATGCACACATCAACATAATCAACACATATCAATACAGCACATCAGCACACACACACAGAAACACGTACAATCACAGCACACACACTGCACACACATAGCACATATCAGCATACTACACAGACAACACACACACACAACACACAACACACAAAAACCACAAACACAAACAGCTCTCTGACCTGACACACAAATGATCGGTACATTAGGTAGATATTTACAATTAGAGTCTTAAAATCATTCTTTCAACTCTCATTGCTATTAAGTTCGCGATTTTCGCCTTTAATCACACACATTACGTTTTTTCATACGTCTCATTTCTCTGCTTCCCTCGGCCTTACATTTTCTAGACCAGCGTACCCTCTCACCCCTTCGTTTTCTGTCTCAAGTATCGTAGAAACGTAAAGATAAAACTGGAAAACAATATGTGTTATTCATTTCGTTATATTCGAGCTGAGTCATTTCCCAAGGATACTACAGGATGTGCTTGAACAGCTAATGGGAGGAATACAATAGTCATCTTTTAATTCGCGCTCACGCACGCGACAATCCAGTCATACTGATAACTATAATGACGGTCATCTACCTCTACATCACTCTATTATCGTCTCTACATCGTAAAATTCGACTCACTTCCTGAGTGAACGGCTTTGCTCTTCTCCAAGCTCCCGCCTCTCTGTCTCTCTCGTGCTGAAATCATCTTGTCTTCCTTTCTCCATTTTTCCTCTAATCGCAATTCCTCTTCACAGTTTAGGAGATCTGTCCCTGTCTGTCTGTCTGTCTCTGCTCTCTCTCTCTCTAGCTCTATCTCTCTATCTCTGCCTCTCTAAATGTTCCTTCTTCGTCTCCTTTTTCTTTCTCTTATCGCACTTTCTCTCCTTCGGTAGGGAGATGCGCGCCAATGAAACAAACAAGTAGATGGACAGTCGATGTTCGCAAGTGAACAGAAACGTGATTGAGCCAGAACACAAGGAGACACGACGTTGCGTGCAAGAGTGAATGATACGATGTTTTATGTTTTTTCTAAGTACAAAAGTACGAAGTCAGTATGTATCTCCGTTCTCTGCTTGATCGTTTATGATCAAATGGAATACTCCCAGGTACGTGTAATGCAGCGGACAAAACAACGCAGAGTTATATTTCACGTCCTTATATCTACTATAATATATATAGTATATATATATATAATATTTTATGATATATATATATATATATATATATTATATATTATATATTATATATACTAAAGGATAGGGAGAGAGAAAGTGGAAACATGTCTATTTACAAACGAGTACGAACAACTGCACGTTTACATTAGATTTGTTTCTTGAGATGAAAAAACTTTTGCAAGATGATACGAAGAGAACAAGATTAGGAAATCGCTTTAATACTCTTATGATTGATTAGGCTACAGCTTCCCGAAAATTCATATATCAAGCGCTCAGATCGGTCCGCTTAACAAAAAAAAAGAGAAAACAAAAAAAAAAAAAAAAAGAAAAAAAAAAAAAAAGTTAATACGAAAGTATTAAGGCGAAAGTGAAAAAGAATGAAACTGAAAAAAGGAGGAGACGGAGGGAAGGTGTGAAGGAGGAAATGCGAAGAGGCGTGAAGGACAGGAATGGCGAGAGGCGGGTTCCAGAAAAACATCAGCGAAGAGGAAGGGGAGATGAGGCACGAGAGGGAGAGTGGGAGGGGGGGGGGGCGAAGCAGGGAGATTTGGAGAATAGTAGAGCATTAGTCCAACTTGCAAGAAAAATGGACGTTGGAGAAGGGATTCGATATTTGTATACGAGTGGCTAATGAGGTCGGACATTAGGGTAGGGGTTATAGCGGGGTGAGTAGCATAGGCACACAACGCAACAGGACCAGCAAGCAAACAGATTATTTTATGCTACATATATAATTATAATAATTATTATATATTTCTACTAGGGACCAGTGTTAGGTTCAAATTTATAAAACGGTTTTATTTAAGTCATATGATAGTATAAGGTAATTGGAGTAAGTGAGGGAGGTGATATTACGTAACGTAATAAGAAGTCATATAATAGGATACATAATTAGAGAAAATTCATAGTATTTATTGACGACAACATATACTGCTATCATTCGAACTAGGTAATTAATTATCAATAAGATAATATCTACTTAGGAATTAATATACGTCCACACGACTTATGATGTGTCATATATATACTACTTACTTCGACTTACATTAATCAATAGGACGATACCTCAGAATCATGATAGATTTAGTTTATTATACTAGTGAGATATGAATAAAAGTAATTATTAGTATATATCACTCATAGCATCTTCACTAGCCTTGAGACTAAGTCTTCATATATACTATAATTGAAGGTAAATAATCAGATCACGCGTGGAATATAAAGAATATAATCATAATATATTAGGGCGACGTGGAAACTACCGATATACTAGTGATCTGAGGTAGATTATCTACGTGAGAAACACATATGTAAGTGATTAAAGTTTTAATTATACTAGTAATATTATATACTCATACTATTTATCATATACTATACACTAGTAGATAAGGTGAGGGGTGAAGAAAAGAGTAAAGGAGAGGGAACATAAGTGTTAAGAACACGCAGGTATATGCTAAAGATAGGAGGTATACAGAGGTGAGTAATAAGATAGGAGGGTATATGGTGCTAATATAGTAGGATATTTATAATAGTTAATAGTAGTAATAATAAGTATATATAATATATATGGGTATACTCACACATATATGTGAAGAATATATTATAAAGATATGATATGATAAATGAATAGAGTAATATAAGAAGAGAGAGGTAGTATATTAGTAATACTAGATATAGTAAGAATAGTAAACAGGTATGAAAGGGATTTATAGTTGAAGGGGAGGGTGAAGTGTATATACACATACATATAATATATAGCGTATAAAGTGATAAGAGCATATTATGTATATATTAATATATATATATATATAGTATTACTATATATATGTATAATATACCGAGTATGTAGAGAGAAGAGGCAAAACTATATGTAAAGTATATATATATAGTCTATATATAAGAGTATATATATATATAGTTAGATAATATGTAATAGAGGGAGAGCTAGATAGTACGAGAGATATAGTAAAGTAAGAGTAGTAAAGTGTAAATGAGATAGAGTATAGTAAGAGGATGTAGTAGCAAGCACATATATGTAAATATATAAATAATATATATATTATTAAGTATATAAGAGATGTTGTATAAGTTAATAACATATAACATTATATATAATAATGTAGATATAGTATATTAGTTGTGAATATATATATATATATATATAATACGGTGTATAATAAGATGAATATAATAGATCAGAGAACTGATAGTGTATAAGCAGTAACTCTAGACAGACTCAAGTAAAGACAGCGAATAGTCAGACAACCGACTACACACGCTACCTTTTAACATACTGAAATACGAATAATTACTATTTTAATCTGTACTCACTATCCTATTTACGTATATAAGAATGATAGCTCAGACAATACAGGTGCGGTTATAATAGGCAAATCGAAGAGAAGATTATATTGTATACTCACTGTATTTGATTATTAATGTATATAATAATAAGTAATCGGAAATAGGAACTAATTGGTTACTCTGAATCTATCCCTTGTATTAAGTTATGAGAATATAATATAATAAAACGTCATGAATTTTTATCTTGTTGATGGGAAGAATGATTCACTTTTAAGCAACAAAAAAAAAAAAGTAGGGAATTTTGGTGTTCACATAGTGAAAAAGTATTGGTAAAAAAAAAACCTTCTAGCTACATGCGTCTTTATCATCGTGTACTACTACTCTCTCTCATCTCCTACCATCTCTCCACCACACTACTCTCCTCTCCTTTTCTTCTCTCTCTCTATCTCTTCCACACGACACACATCACCTCTGCC
>NW_020868623.1:117500-127414 GCF_003789085.1 Penaeus vannamei | reverse complement strand
GTATTATGCATGTTTATATGTATACACACAATGTGTATGTGTGTGTTTGTAAATATTAATATATATGTACACACACACACACACACACACGCACACACACACAGACACACACACACACACACACACACACATAATATATATATATATATATAATATATATATATATATATATATATATATATATACATATATATATATATACACATATGCATGCATACATACATTTATGTGACACACACACCACACACACACACACACACACACACACACACACACACAACACACACACATATGTATGTATAGGTATATATATGTGTGTGTGTGCATATTGGCGGGAGTTATTTTTAAGCGACGGCGGCCACGGCTGGATTGCCTAGTACGAAAAAGGGAGGAGCTCTGCATAAGACTCCTCTGCCAATTTATATGTTGTAGCCCCATTTTCCACTTTTTTCATTAAAAGCTCTTCTGTATCAAGAGCTATTATGTTAGGTTAATAAATGTTTATTTATTGTCAGTAATTTTGATGTACTTTAAATAACTTGTCATGTATTTAGTGACAATATAATTCCATTAATTAGTGTTATTTAAGGATTGAGTTAAATCTGAATGAATATTAATACATTTAATACTTAATTATCAGTGTAATGTAATGATATCACAATATCAAAGATTATATCAGTTTATTTCTACGTCAATGCACTGATAAAATCAAATAGTTTATGGACATAAAATGAATCTTACGCTCTGTCTGGCAATAACATGACTTTTCATTGTTTGCACACTTCTGTTTATCATTTTAGTACCCTTACAAACTAACCTTTCGATTTCAATCAATTGTTAATAAAGATACATCTAACACAATATTGCCACAGTAGCTAAATCTAGTAATCAGGTTATTTCATTATATGTTCATAAAAATCTTCATGTTCATCCTAATCCTAATAGCTTGGAACTCTCCCATGTTGATGTTTCCCATTTCTAATTCCTGTCCACTATGTTCCATCACGTGAGTACACTAAATTACTTCAAATAGGCTTAACTGGGAGGAGCCACAAAAAGAACATGGCTACTGGACTCTACTCCGAAACCGAGTCCACAGTCTCCGTCACTGAGCATCCTTTTAGTTTTGATATGGGACTCATCCGGTCACACCCTATGCTGTTATCCATTTCTTATAGTTGTTATCCATTTCTTATAATTGTTATCCATTACTTATAGACATCCATTTCTTATAGTTGGAAAGATACATGCATCTGGACTTTTCTTTCTCAGCAAATTTTTAACACTCTATCACTTTTCACTTTTCTAACCTGCCATCTAATTTAATTTCTTGTTCCCAGACTGATACACTTTAATCTACATTGCACTCGATTGGAACTGCTTAATCGCGATATTATTCTATCTCTGACGTCTCGTCCAAGCTTGTTTGTTTGGCCTGTCCAAATAACATCCGCTTTATCCACTTGTTGTTTGCAAGATGATGTTGAATGCATTTGTGTGTCTACATCGAGACCTGCAGTGCATCTTCACAGCCACCCATGGAAACTTTGTATCTTGCAAACCCAGGCTAAATTGGGGGATCTCAGAGTAGCAGGAAACCCTGGAGATACAGTCATAGCTTACAGGTGTGTTGACACAAGGTCTATATAAGTACGGGTCTCGTCACTAAGCGATTCAATTCGTCCGTCTCGCGCATGACGCCTGGGGGTTCCACGCTAATCGCATGGTCATTCTTTGATGTGAGGTAGAGCCGTAAGGATCTCTCCCTCTCTCCGTTTTCGCTCGCTTGACTGACTGGCGCGCGCAAAGTCACAATGCCCAGTGGTTGGTTGCAGCTTATATATGTACATTTATGTGTATGTTTATGTATTGCCATTATTATTATTATTATTATTGTTATTGTTATTATTATTATTGTATGATTCGTTTTATAATAAATTCATCAAAAACATTTGGAGTTTACATATGCCATGTCTTTTTTATTTATTTTACGTCTTTATTATGCCATGTCTAAGCTGCAACATGAGAATTACAAAACTAAATTCACATAGATATATATATATAGGCCTACAAACAATCGCTGATAATCATCGCCTGCAAAACATGTCTAATATGCAAATCGTTCGACGTGCCGACATCTGAAATTACTCAAGTATCTGCTCATTTACTACCATTTTCTATTATCTATGTCCCTGCCTACCATGCTCTAATTCCCCCGCCCCCCTTGCTCTCAGCTCTACCCAGGTGACGTCATAGGCCTTATCACCCAAAGCTGCGCAGAAATCCGAAGTGACGAGACCTGTACTTATATAGACCTTGTGTTGACACACCCTGGATCTGTACTAACTCCTGCACACTGCCCCCTAGAGTAAATGGGAGGCTAGAAGGTGGGCTTTACAAGTTCTCCTCCCCCCCCCCCACTGAGTTTAACTCATTAGCAGTGCAGCATATAAATAGAAATGCCCTTCGGAATCCCACAGGCTGATGTTGGGCATCCACAGCCTGCTACCCCCTTTTATATGGGGCAACGTCGGCGGGGGTAGCATAGGTGGCATCTTCAGATGGGCCATACAAGTGGGAGCTTGGAACATCTGGTCTGTATGGCAGGAAAGATGAAGTAGAGGGGAGTTGAGTTGGCTGCCCTCTCGGAGGTGAGGCAACCTGGCAGAGGCACAATCAGTATAGGCGGGTACACCTATTACTGGTCAGCCCGGGATGATGGTCATCATCTCCAGGGAGTAGCCATAACCATCTCCAGCCGACTTCAACCTACAGTTGTAGAGGTGTCTTCAGATGAGTGTATTATGGAATTGAGAATGAAGCATGCTTTTGGCTTTGTGTCTCTTATTACTGTCCATGCTCCTACCTATGTATGTAAACTCGATGGGAAAGACCAAACACAGCTCTGGTATATAAATACTCTCAGTGAGATATTCACATTGTACTGGGCGACTTTTGGCTGTGATCAGGCTAGCTACAAGATGTTTATTGGTCCCCATGGCTGGGGAGCAGATCTTAGCAGTGGGAACAGCCTCCTTCTCCGGAACTTGCTAGGGTCCAGAGAATGAGGATTTTCTTGCCAGTATCAGTGCTCCAAGCCACATTGCTGCACTTGACACAGTGATACAGGTATTGTGGCCAATGAGAACACCCACATCCTTGTTAGCACTAAAGGATCCTTCAGAACTGCAGAGAGTGCTGAGTTTTATTTGGCTGTAGCGACCTTGTGAATCCATTTCCAATCCCCCATGTCTCCATTGGCCACTCTTGGGTGTTTCATCTGGATAAATTGGGGGAAGAGGAGTGTACACATAGGTTCGCCACAACAATCTCTGATTGGTTACCATTAGCTGAAAACCAAATGGACCTGTAGCCCATGGGATTCTTTTATGTGTGAAATACTTGATTCAGCTCGGAGTCTATTGGTGAATGTCTGAGGTCAAGGAAGAATTTCGACTAGCTGGAGACATTCGAGGCCACAGATGCGTGTTCCATGGCTTGTCTGAACAGCAATCAGGATTTGCGTTGTTCCCTGATGCGAAGGGCTCAGACTCCACTGAGAAGGAATAAGGAACAGTTCAGCAATATTTTTGTAGGGTAGTGTTGGTGTAGGGGCATTCCTACCAATCCTGATAAAACTGAAACTCCATGTCGTCGTCTGGTCTTCTCTGACGTACAGAGGGTGCTTGCGGTGGTGAGGATGGATATCTAATCTATCAGATTCAATTTTGGCGATTCGCTAAATATTGTGGCTTGTGTGAGTCGTTTTTGTAGTATACCAATTTGATAGTAAGACCCTCACAGTACAATGTTAGTCCATACTGCCATTGATTACCTTCCTCTTATTTGCTTACTTTGATTTCCCTATTCTCCCTATTCATGATGATTAGTATCCTCTATATATCTCATTGATTCTGATGTGTGGAGGCCATTGTCATCTAGCTTGAAGGTGTTTGAAAGCTGTAGTAGTATATATGATACTTGTTGGATTAAACCAGCTGAACTGCCAAAGTGTTTTTTGATTGTAGGTGTATATGCTTTATGTGGTATCTTGTCCATCGACTGTCCTGTTTCCTCTTTTTTTATATATATCGCCTCCTCTTGACTATCATNGTTAGTACCGAATCAAGCCCGAAAATATGGATGAAATATTGATAATAATTCATCATCAAGTGAATTTTAAACATATCAAGCTTATTTCTAACAGGTTTTATATTTTTCTTTTAGATTTTGTTGTTGTTGTTTTTGACATAAAATTTTGGTCAACATGAGAAGGAAAAACTTACCACAAAGCCTATTGTATGAAGCCTTGCTTTCAATGGGATTCCTGTTGCCTGGATACATCTGATTACTTACTCACAGAGCACATTCCAGCGATTTCCATCTATTTTTGTCAAATTTATTGCATTTTTTCTGGATTTTTCTGCTAAGTACAGATTTTCATCCATAGCTTTATACTTTTTGTTGTGTGTTTTGAATTTAGTAATTGTTTTTACATTTAGATAGCTCCACAAGTATTGTCACCAATAAGCCAATTACGCATACTACCTGTCTAACCTGTTTATCCTTCTCCTTGATTTTCGATAATATTTTCTAATATTCAATATTGCTGTTAGTAATGTCAGCTACAATATAGTAATCATAATGTTTATAACAAAATAATAATGTCAATATTGATAGCATAAGTAAAAAAAAAAAGCATTTTTCCCACTTTTTCAAGGAAAAGTGAGGTTGCAAGCTCTACTAATTGACTGCTTTGTGGCTAAGCATTGGCAGAGCCATCTATGTATATATACATTTAACCAAGCATTGCCAAAGGGAACTCATTATTTTTCCTTCGACATTGGGTTAATTGATCAACTTATTACCTAAAAACAGTTTTTGTGTGTCTAGGCATTTTTAATATGGACATGTATTTGTTTTAGAACATAGCTCCTGTACCTAGATTGAGCATCGAAGACAGGGTGAGAGTTTTTGTACTTCATGAAGACGGAAACAGCTGCAACAAAATAGCTCAGGAAAGTATTCTTCTCCATTCCTCCTTTTAACCAAAACAGGCTGGTCACTAAATAAACAAAAATCTGCTTTCATCACTGAAACCAACTTTGTCCCTATCATAATCCTTGTGCTCAGCTGCCCAATCAAACCTTTTCTTCCTTGCCTTGTTAGTCAACAGTGGCTTTTTCTTGGCTCTGCAGCACTTCATACCACTTTCCAGAAGTCTTCTTCTGACTGTCCTTGCACTTACTTCAATGTTGAAAGTTTGTCTGAGTTCATTTGACTTTGAATTTGATGTTTGTCTTCTGTTTCTCAAAGACTTTAATGATGACTCTGTCTTCTCTGTCTTTTGTTCTTTTTTTCTTCCTCTGCCTTCCCTGTCATTTACTGTACCAGTTTCTCTGTTTCTTCACTATTGCCTGTACTGTAGATGTTGCAACTTTCATTTTTTGAGCTATTTTGTTGCAGCTGCCCCCCCCCACACACACACACAAATGATATTCTTAAAAAACATACCTAGTCCAACTCACCACTAGTGACCCAAATTAAGCCTATAAAATACCCTATAAAATCCACTGCACCCTAGCCAAAGTCAACCCAAACCAATCTCAACACACCTCAAACCAACCCAATCCATCCCAACCTGACCCAACCCAACCAACATACCTCACCTAAACCACTTGTGACAAGGATGAGAATTGCAGGTGACAGCTCATGGGGGTAGAGGGAGATGGAATGGGTGCTCCTATTCCCGGCGCACTTTGCGTGATGTCCGGGACCTCGCATGCTTGAGCTCCTCCACTGAAGGACTGGTTTCCTGCTGGCTCCCCAGGAGTTCTCGAATGAACTTGAACTGGGAAAGGTACAGCCACCATACTAAATACCAGCCTGAAAAAGGGAGAAAACAGGTGTGAGTGGTGGTTATGCACAGGTAACCCAGATTTTGTCTGTTGATCAGTGAGTGTTAAAAGAATGAGTGCTTGAAGAAGAAAGACTTGAGTAAACAAGCAAATGAGAGAGAGAGAGAGAGAGAGAGAGAGAGAGAGAGAGAGAGAGAGAGAGAGAGAGAGAGAGAGAGAGAGAGAGAGAGAGAGGAGAGAGAGAGAGAGAGAGAGAGAGAGAGAGAGAGAGAGAGAGAGAAGAGAGAGAAAGAGAGAGAGAGAGAGAAAGAGAGAAGAGAGAGAGAGAGAGAGAGAGAAAGAAGAGAGAGAAGAGAGAGAGAGAGAGAGAGAGAGAGAGAGAGAGAGAGAGAGAGAGAGAGAGAGAGAGAGAGAGAGAGAGAGAGAGAGAGAGAGAGAGAAAAGAGAGAAGAGAGAGAAAGAGAGAAAAGAGGAAAAGAGAGAGAAGAGAGAGAGAGAGAAGAGAGAGAGAGAGAAGAGAGAGAGAGAGAGAGAGAGAGGAGAGAAAGAGAGATCTGATGAGAGGATAGAGAGAGAGAGAGAAGCAAGAGAAGACGAAAGGAGAGAGAGAGTAGTGAGCATGTGAGGAGAGGCAGAGAGGTAGCATTGAGATGACAGAAGAAGCCAGAGACAGAGAGTGGAGAGAGAGAGAGGAGCACAGGACAGACAGAAGGACAGAGACAGGAGACTAGCAGACATAGGGAGACAGAGAGCAGAGAGCACAGAGACAGACAGCAGCCGACAGACAGACAGCCAGAAGATAGGGGGGGAGGAAAGGAAAGAGATGACGATGAAAGAGAGACGGAAAGAGAGGAAAAAGAAGGAGAGAGAAAGAGAGAAGAGAGAGAGACGAGACGACGTAGAGAGAGATGAGAGAAGAGAGAGAGAGAGAGACGAGATGAGAAGAGAGAGAGAGATATTTTGAGAGCTTAGACGAAGATGAGGTATGCCTTGAGAAATGAGAGAGAAGAGAGCAGAGTCAGGACCGAGAGAGAGGTCGAGAGAGAGGCAGAGACAGAGACAGAGAAGCATGAGACGACAGGACACGAAGCACAGGAGAGACGCAGCAGAGTGAACAGAGAGGAGATGCAGATAGGATGTAGAGAAGAGAGAGATGAAGAGATGACGAGAGAGAAGAGAGCAGAGAGAGAGAGAGAAGAGAGAGAGGATGGTGAGAGGGAGATGGAGATGAGAGCCGAGAGAGAGAAAGAGGCAGCAGAGTAGAGAGGAGAGAGACTTTAGACCACGGGTTGAGAGGAAGAGAGAGGAAGTGGAAGAGAGGAATGGGTAGAGATAGGAGAAGTGCGACTCCGTACATCAAGGGTTAAGTAGCGCTTTCTCAGGGGTTCGAATGCGTATCGAGTTACGTAGTAAGCTACACGGATCAGGAGGGAGTAGAGCGAGGTGTCTGTTATGACGACTGACACACAAGAAGAAAGGAATATATATAAAGGCTATACACAGATTGACATCGTGAGAGATAGGTGGAGGCTAGTATTGTATTTTGGGGAGCATGAGAGAGGGTGAGTATGTATCAGGAGAGTGGAGGCTGCAGTTAAAGATGGGCGGAGCTGCCAAAGACTTGGGAACGGGACGTCCATGCTGGGGCCCGGCGTGGTAGTGAGGGAGTGCATAGAGGTACATATTGGACGCGGAGTACTTTAGGAGAGGGACAACTGCAGTAGCTAACGAGGCGGGAGGCGCAGAGTGAGAGATCCTAGGAAGATCGCGCCAGGGTGGAAGATAGCGAGAGAGAGAAAGTGCTGTTGAAAATGAGAGAGAGGAAGGGATGCAGAGGCAGAGGAGAGGACAAGTAGGTATGGAGAGGAGATGATGCGAAAGGGAGAGGAGAGAGTGAGAGAGAGGAGCGAGAGAGAGAGAAGAGATGAGGAATCGAGAGAGAGAGAAGAAGATGACGAGGCAAAGAGAATGAGGAGACGAGTATGGAGCAGGAGAGAGTGGAGAGGATCGAAGAGAGAGAGGGATGAGAGGAGAAGAGTTAATGAGAAGGAGAGATAAGGAGGGAAGGTAGGTGGGAGGAGAGAGGACGGAGATAAGAGGAGAGAGCTGGAGGAGAGAGAGAGCTGAGGGCAGAGTAGAATCTGGACAGTCATGCTGAGTGATGCGGAAAGAGAAGATTCGTATTTTAGGTGTGGGAGGCATCAGGAGAAGAGAAATGTTAGAGATGGTGCAGACAGTAGAGTAGGAGACGGAACATCAGGACAAAGAGATAGAGAGTACTGACACGGCGGGATGACGTTAAGTCATATGGTTGTGCCAACATCGAAGCGCAATAGGCATACAGACATGGAGAGGGAGAGAGAGAGAAAGATGAGAGAGGGAGGGGAAGGTACGACAGGAGAGCAGATGGAAACGGAGAGTAGAGAGAGAGATGAGGGAGAGAAGAGAGAGGAGAGGTAGAAGGAGTGAGAGAGGAGAGTGGCGTGAGGCGGATATGGATAGCATGGTAGATGTACGCGTACAGTGTATGAGTGGATGAATGAGGGAGAGTGGGTTATGACGAGCACGAGAGGTAGAGGAGAGCTTTGGACTACAGTACGCGTGGAGGTAGAAGAAGGAGGAAATATACATCTAGAAGAGAGAGCGGACAACAGACAAGAAAGTAGAGACAGCAACACATACATAGAGACACACACACAGAGAGAGACAGACAGGAGAGAGTGAGAAAGAGAAGAGGAAGTAGAGAAAGAGAAAAGAGAGAGGTAGGCGCGAGAGTAAGAGAATGAGAGAGGGAGAGGAAGAGAGAGAGAAGAAGAGGAGAGAAGAGAGAGGAGAACGAGAGAGTAGAGGGAATGAGGAGGAGTAGAGATTGAGAGAAAGAGAGAGAGAGGAGGGAAAGGAGAGTAGAAAGAGATGAAGGAGGAGACGAGAGAGATGTGGAGAGAGAGCGAGGATAGCAGCGAGAGTTGTCATAGGAGTGAGTAACTGCGAGACGAGAGAGACGACTGAGTACGTGGGCAGGGGCATGTCAGCTAGAGTAGATGGAGTGAGGAGAGAGGTAAGACTGAGACGGCTGAATGGGATAGAGGTGGAGCGATGTAGTAGGTAGGAGAGAAAGAAAGGGATGGCGAGTAAGATGAGAGAAAGGAAGAAAGAGAGAAGAGAAGAGGAGAGAGAGCGATGTTACGACGGTGGTACTAGTGACTACGAGATGTAGATGTACTAGGTATCGGCTGCAGATGGTGATGCGAGGACTTCAGTGGAGCGTATAGCACATGAGTAGGGTAGTTGCGAAGAAGATAAGAAAGCGAGGAGAAAAGAGAAAAGAGAAAGAGAAAGAGAAATGAGAGAGAGAGAAGAGGGGTTGGGGAATTACAAATTTGCTATCCATACCTACTATATAACTGGAAAATGACAGACAGACATGAGAGAGAGAGAGAAAGAGAGAGAGAGAAAGAGAGAGAGAAGAAAAAGAGAGAAGAGAGAAAAGAGAGAGAGAGAGAGAGAGAGAGAAGAGAGAGAGAGAGAGAGAGAGAGAGAGAGAGAGAGAGAGAGAGAGAGAGAGAGAGAGAGAGAGAGAGAGAGAAAAAAAAATGTGGTATTTATACCTATATATAACTGGAAAATGACACACCGAATAAGAGTACCATTTATGCAGAAATGCTTTAGTAAATGTTCAGCTTCAAAAGGAAATAAAGATAATTACCATACAAAGCTAAGCCATAACCTGAGGAAACAGTCTCACAAAACACAAAGAATATTACCAATATATTTATAATATAACCTCCAGAACATGAAGCGAGGGCAAAACTCAGTTAGTAAAATCTAAAAATTTGCTTGCATTACTATGCGAGGGATTCTGTGGCCTCTATACTTCATACCACCAAAGGAACATGTACAAGTTCTATCTTGCACAATATAAATAGGAAAGTTTTATTGGTCTTTGCATGAGTGCACCACATGAAGGCCACAGTGCTCCTTCCTGTATCTCTATTCTGTACTATTTTCAGTGAATTACTTAATATATATTCAACCTTTCACTTTCATATATCCTTT
>NW_020868623.1:65000-67500 GCF_003789085.1 Penaeus vannamei | reverse complement strand
ATGAGGTTCCTGAAGGAGTGCGTGAAGGAGCAGGTACTCCCTCGCTGCCCCCCCCCCATTTCAAAGTTAAGTCTCACCCATTTCCTGAGAGTGCTAAGTGTTACCTAATGGAAGGGATTATGAGTGTATCGACGAGATGGAGACGCTGAGGAACCGCCTTCCGGGAGTCCACCTTCCCCACAAACTCGAGTCATAGAAGGCGAGACACAAGAGGTTATTGGACGGAGCATGTATTAACAGCGGGTGGTCAAAAGTGGTGCGTAATGATCTGATAATTATGCTGTCACACAAACTTCTCATAGAACTCGAAGGCAAACCTTGTCTTTAAGTTTAAATTTCGATACAGGTTCCCTTAGCAAAGGCATGACTGACTATATTGAGTTCAACTATCGCACGAATCTCTCCGCATTAGAAAGAGGATTCCTGCAGGGTGTTGTGACCTGTGTAGTCGCCAGCGCCAAAGATCGTGAGCCTGCCATTCCTGCAAGGTTCATCAAGGCCCCAAAGGAACTTGGCAGAGACGAATCCATCGTTATTTCTCCGGCTGATAAGGGTGGCGGTCTCGTAATTATTGATACCACTATGTATCAAAGATGGAAATACTTCTCTCGGACGTTTCTACTTACACGTAAGCCAAACGAGGAAATGCGGAGGCAAGATCCCTAGAATTCAACAAAGCACCAAGGAAGGTCCTGAGATGTTCTGAGAAGGTAAAGTCCATGCTTCACCTGCTCGAGGAGACGCCACGCATACCGATGATCCGTGGAAGCATCAAGACCCACAAGGACACCCATGAGACCCATCACCAACGGGACCGGGAGTGTTCCACACTCGCAGCGCCTCTATCCGCCGCCCTAAACTGCATTAGCGGTTGCCATCTATCAAACACCTCCAATATGATGGCCAAACTGCAAGGTGCCGGCATGAAGTGTAAAAAGCTAGTCAGCTTCGATGTCTTGTCGCTGTTTTCGAACGTAACGATCGACGAGCCCATCGGAACTGCAGAGAGCATTTGTAAAAATGGATGAGGGTGAACAACCACTGCAGATAGACGATTACATCAAACTCATCCGCCTCTGCGTGGAGTTTGGCTTTTTTGAATTCAGAGGACGCGAGTATGAACAGATCCAGGGACGCGATGGGTTCACCACTTCCAGCAGTCCTTGCCCAGCTTCCATGGAAACCCTCGAGGCTGGGCACTACCGAAACATTGTGGGAAGAGACGTGATCTGGTTCCGCTTCGTGGACGACATCCTCGCTATAGCACCGACAAGGACGAACCTGCCGGACCTCCTCCACAGACTCAATGCACTACACCCCTCCATACAGTTCACCACAGAAGAAAAAATGAACAGATCCTTTTCCTAGACTTTGTGATCTACAGAAGACCAGATGGTCCGATATTTTCCGTATACAGAAAACCCACCAATAAAGATGATTTCATCCATTATTTTTCTGCCCATAGCAAGAGGACTAAAGAAGGCGTGGTCATTGGCTTCTTCCTCCGAGCCTTTAGAATATGCATCCCTGAGTTCTTGGAGGAAGAAATGCACACGTCTGCAACACTTAGCAACACCTCCATTATCCTCGCTCCATGCTCACCCACCTCCGACGCAAGGCCGAGATCATGAGGTGAAGACACACAGAACAAGACAAAAAATAATAATCCTTCACTCGAAACTGACTGAACATCTGGAGGCCCTATATATACAAACATACACACAGACTACATATATATATATATATATATATATATATATATATATATATATATTATATATATATATATATATATATATATATATATATATATATATATATATATATATATATATATATATATATATATATATATATATATATATATATAATATATATATATATATATATATATATGTATATATATATATATATATTATATATATATATATATATATATATATATATATATATATATATATGTATTATGTATGTATAGTATATGATATATATATATATCTTATATATTATATATATCTACTATATATATATATATATATATATATATATATATATATATATATATATATATATATATATATATATATATATATATATATATATATATATATATATATATATATATATATATATATATATGTATATATATATATATATATTTACATATATATATATATATATATATATATATATATATATATATATATATATATATATATATATATATATATACTATACATATATACATATAAGTATATATCTATAGATTTTTTTTCCAAAAACAATGAAATTGTTTGGATTGCCCGAGGACCCAACAATGTGGACGAAAGTAAGGTATTTTAGATTGGTCCATGGGGCGTGCAATCGTTCTGTTCTTGCAACTCAAACCGAATGAAATTTAAGGATGCTAGTGTTGGCAACGAATAATGAGGCAAGAAGTTGGTAACTAAAAGCTGGCTTATTCGATCAGCTTGCTAACCCAGAACTTAGAATTAGGATT
>NW_020868623.1:50000-52500 GCF_003789085.1 Penaeus vannamei | reverse complement strand
AGGGCAGGCAGGGAGCCAAGACCGAGTGCCCGTCAGCTTCCGGTGTGAAGCCTGAGGTATGGCGAAAGGCCGCAGTCACGGCCGAAGCCGCTCGTGTCGCTGAGGCCCGTCGTCGGGCAGCCAGTGAGGCAGGCAGGGAGCCAAGACCGAGTGCCCGTCAGCTTCCGGTGTGAAGCCTGAGGTATGGCGTAAGGCCGCAGTCACGGCCGAAGCCGCTCGTGTCGCTGAGGCCCGTCGTCGGGCAGCCAGTGAGGGTAGGCAGGGAGCCAAGACCGAGTGCCCGTCAGCTTCCGGTGTGAAGCCTGAGGTATGGCGTAAGGCCGCAGTCACGGCCGAAGCCGCTCGTGTCGCTGAGGCCCGTCGTCGGGCAGCCAGTGAGGGCAGGCAGGGAGCCAAGACCGAGTGCCCGTCAGCTTCCGGTGTGAAGCCTGAGGTATGGCGTAAGGCCGCAGTCACGGCCGAAGCCGCTCGTGTCGCTGAGGCCCGTCGTCGGGCAGCCAGTGAGGGCAGGCAGGGAGCCAAGACCGAGTGCCCGTCAGCTTCCGGTGTGAAGCCTGAGGTATGGCGAAAGGCCGCAGTCACGGCCGAAGCCGCTCGTGTCGCTGAGGCCCGTCGTCGGGCAGCCAGTGAGGGCAGGCAGGGAGCCAAGACGTAGTGATAGGGGGTGAGGGAGGGGAAGGGAGAGGGGTAGGGGCAAAAGCGGGGACGGGACGGGGAGTGGTTTCTCATAGAAACCAATTTAATAAAAATGCACGTGGTGATTTGCGTGAGCAGTGGTTACAAATTTTGAATATAATTTTGAATAATATGATATTTTCAAAAGCCCCCCGTACTTCGAATGACACTTTTTTTTCTGTCTCCCATAAAGGATCCAAAATTCCTGCTTGTACTTCCATCCAGGTTAGCCGAGAGCGTGATCTGCATCGAGGGCCGTCGCAGATGGCGCTGTTGTTACAGTTAGCCGAGGACGCCCCCGTCTCGGGTCACGCTGCAGATGGCGCCGATCCCTTGCTCTTCCCCGGTAGGTTAGCCGAGAGCGTGATCTGCATCGAGGGCCGTCGCAGATGGCGCTGTTGTTACAGTTAGCCGAGGACGCCCCGTCTCGGGTCACGCTGCAGATGGCGCCGATCCCTTGCTCTTCCCCGGTAGGTTAGCCGAGAGCGTGATCTGCATCGAGGGCCGTCGCAGATGGCGCTGTTGTTACAGTTAGCCGAGGACGCCCCCGTCTCGGGTCACGCTGCAGATGGCGCCGAACACACACACACACACACACACACACACACACACAACACACCTATATATATATATATATATATATATATATATATATATATATATATATATATATATATATATATAAATGCATACAGAGTTCATCCGAATCCCTTACAGCGCGAGACCGGTGATCGAGGGAACATCATATGACCAAAGACTAGAAAAAATATTGTCAACAATATGTCTTACTTTATCTGTCAGTTTATCTATTGATCTATCTCAATTTACCTTTCTATTTTTTTTATTCATTTATCTATCTGTAATTTATCCGCTGTCGGCTGCTTTTAAATCAGAGAAACAAGTAGAATTCGTATCAGTATCTAGTACAATCATGATTGTCTTAATCTTTTTAATCTGTCTATCTATACCTGTACAATCGTGATCGCCCCGTCGAGATCTCGCCTCGTTATGCCAGTGGCCCAAGCCAACAGAGGCGATGGGGAGGGAGGGAGGGTGTGGGAGGGAGGGAGAGAAAAGGAAAGAGAGAAAAGAGGAAAAAAGCGAGTAAAAAAAAAAAAAAAAAAAAAAAAAAATCCCTTCCGCCTTTCCCCTTCCCTATAATGATGATGGAAACAACGAAAGTGAAGATGATGATGATCATTAATGATAATAAAAATAATGATCTTGAGATAATAATGATAATCATAATGGTAATAACAATCATGATTAAATAATAATCATGATCATAATGAAATTAACGATGGTGATAATATAATAATATTAATGATATGATAACAAAACGATAACTAAAATGACAACAACAATGGCAATAATAATAATGATGATAGTAATTATAATATTAATAATAATAATGACAACGATAGAAATAACTATAACAGAAATTATGAAAGTAGTAAAAGAAATATTCATAATCAAGAAGTAATGGTGATAAGAATAGATAGCAATAGTAATGATAATAACAATAATAATAATAACATCCCACGATTCAAAACTCTACGCTCCATGCTTCATGCATTATTATTATTATTATTATTATTATTATTATTATTATATATATATATATATATATATTTATCTATTTGTCCATAAATAATTGCAATTAATCATGCACACAAGATAATCTAAAGTCAAAACTGATTGCAAAGGCGCTTTTTAAGCCCGGGGCTTTTCATGTCTTTCAGCCCCGGGCAATGAAAGAGAGAGAGAGAGTGTGTGTGTGTTTGTGTACGTATTTATAAGCACGTGCGAATGCATGTATAAATCA
>NW_020868623.1:17500-25000 GCF_003789085.1 Penaeus vannamei | reverse complement strand
CAGGTTAGCCGAGAGCATGGCCCGCGTCGAGGGCCGTCGCAGATGGCGCTGTTGTTACAGTTAGCCGAGGACGCCCCCGTCTCGGGTCACGCTGCAGATGGCGCCGATCCCTTGCTCTTCCCCCCGGTAGGTTAGCCGAGAGCGTGATCTGCATCGAGGGCCGTCGCAGATGGCGCTGTTGTTACAGTTAGCCGAGGACGCCCCGTCTCGGGTCACGCTGCAGATGGCGCCGATCCCTTGCTCTTCCCCCGGTAGGTTAGCCGAGAGCGTGATCTGCATCGAGGGCCGTCGCAGATGGCGCTGTTGTTACAGTTAGCCGAGGACGCCCCCGTCTCGGGTCACGCTGCAGATGGCGCCGATCCCTTGCTCTTCCCCGGTAGGTTAGCCGAGAGCGTGATCTGCATCGAGGGCCGTCGCAGATGGCGCTGTTGTTACAGTTAGCCGAGGACGCCCCCGTCTCGGGTCACGCTGCAGATGGCGCCGGTAGGTTAGCCGAGAGCGTGATCTGCATCGAGGGCCGTCGCAGATGGCGCTGTTGTTACAGTTAGCCGAGGACGCCCCCGTCTCGGGTCACGCTGCAGATGGCGCCCTGATCTGCATCGAGAGATGGCGCTGTTTTTACAGTTAGCCGAGGACGCCCCCGTCTCGGGTCACGCTGCAGATGGCGCCGAACACACACACACACACACACACACACACACACACACACACACACACACACACACACACACACACACACACACACATATATATATATATATATATATATATATATATATATATATATATATATATATATATATATATATATATATATATATATATATATACATATATATCATCAGAATCCCTTACAGCGCGAGACCGGTGATCGAGGGAACATCATATGACCAAAGACTAGAAAAAATATTGTCAATATGTCTTACTTTATCTGTCAGTTTATCTATTGATCTATCTCAATTTACCTTTCTATTTTTTTATTCATTTATCTATCTGTCTTAATTTATCCGCTGTCGGCTGCTTTTAAATCAGAGAAACAAGTAGAATTCGTATCAGTATCTAGTACAATCATGATCGTCTTAATCTATCTTTTAATCTGTCTATCTATACCTGTACAATCGTGATCGCCCCGTCGAGATCTCGCCTCGTTATGCCAGTGGCCCAAGCCAACAGAGGCGATGGGGAGGGAGGAGGGTGTGGGAGGGAGGGAGAGAAAAGGAAAGAGAGAAAAGAGGAAAAAAGCGGGGAGTAAAAAAAAAAAAAAAAAAAAAAATTCCCTTCCGCCTTTCCCCTTCCCCTCTCTCTCTTTCCTCTCTCTCTCTCTTCCTCTCTCTCTCTCTCTCTCTCTCTCTCTCTCTCTCTCTCTTCTCTCTCTCTTCCTCTCTCTCTGTCTTCTGTTTAAGCTGTTTAGAGAAATAAAGACCTATAAAAAATAAAGAAAACAAATCATAACTGTTTCTCCTCTCGGGATCGAACCGAGGACCTTGCGCGTGTGAAGCGCAAGTGATGACCACTACACCACGGAAACAATAAATATTGTGGATGCTTCTGTGTTTAAGATTCTGGTGTAGTAGCTGCTTAATATGAGAGAGGAAGAGAGAGAGAGAGAATAACGGGAAATAAAATGAGAGAAAGGGAAGAACGAGAAAAAATAAAAACGAGAGAGTGAATAACGAAAAAGAATAAAAACGAGAGAGAGAGAATAACGAGAGAGAGAGGAGGGAGGAAGGGAGAGAGTGATTCAAAACATTTTATTTCTTATTTTTCCAAGAGTGATTAATGAAACTTCTCTTGCAAGAGGAGGGGAAAACAAGATAAAACTACTGGCGGCTCTCCTGCTGTTATGCAGGTCGTCATCTGAATCCTTCAAGAACCGATTTTTACCGTGATTGGCGTTGTAGTTTTTTCTTTGTCCTTTTTTGTGGTAGTGTCTCGAGGTAGCCAAAGCTGTCCTGGTTATATATATATATATATATATATATATATATATATATAATATATATATATATATATATATATATATATATATATATATGGTAATTTTCTATATTACCTTCGCCACACCGGTATCGACGATTTTAGTATCGTTGGATTCCTCTCACTCTGTACAATCCAAATATGTAGGTTTACGCGAAAACCCCTTGTTAGCGGCAAACTTGGGCACTATATCGGGGGCGACGAGGTAGATACGTCCGCCGCTCCGCGATCGACGAGAATTGTGTAACGCTCTCGCCTGCCGGGAATACGTGGTGGAGGTTTTGTTTCCTCGGCGGGGGTTGGGGGGGCGGCAGCCCCCCTCTCCAGGGGGTCGCAGGGGGCACAGCCCCCTGCAATGGAAAGTCATATGAAAACCATGGTTATTTTCACTGTGGGTTATATTATTAGTGTTATTTAACCTCGATTTTCTCTAGAACCTTCCATGCCCTCCCTTGCAATCGGGGCCAAGTTTGCCGCTAACGGGGGTTTCCGCGCAATAAAACCTACATATTTGGAATCTGGACAGTGGGAGGAATCCAGCGATACCAAAATCGTCGATATCGGTGTGGTGAAGGTAATGTAGAAAGTTACCGAAAAGAGATTGTAACCGCCAGGCGTTTTCACTCGAGATCGAACCGAACATGGCTCCTTGTATACGTCTATGTTATATGTATATATGTAAATATATATGTATATATATATCCATATATATATATATATAATATATATATATATATTATATATATATATATATATATATATATATATATATATATATATATATATATATATATATATATATATATATATATATATATATATATATATATATATATATATATATATATATATATATATATATATAATATATATATATATATATATATATATATATATATATATATATATATATATATATATATATATATATATATATATATATATATATATATATATACATATATACGAAAACATATTTCATACAATTTTGTATATTTAAAGAATTTCATATATCGTTATTTAAAAATTTCATTATAAAATTTTACATTATATTTCTGCGATTCTTATTTTGTGTCCATCGACTTGTATTTAATCTGCTTAGGCCGTAGAGAGGCATTGGCGAGCCTTTCATCCGAACCGCTGGGAGAGTGACTCTGCTTCGGCACCTTCGCCTCAGTTCACAAAAAAAAAAAAAAAAAAGAAGGAAAAAAATAATGTCAGCCAGCAACGGTGAGTGACACAGCTGATCAGCTGACTATCTACTGCGAGGCAAAGAAGCCACGTTTTGGCGCATCATGTTATTAATCCATTTATTGCAATTAACGCTGGATGCCAAGGATTGTTTTTATTATTATTATTATTACCGCGCACGAATCCTTAAAACCGGTACAAGGAAAACAAAGTAAGGACAGCGGAAATGGTAGAATGAGAAGCGTAGAGAAAACAAGAGAGGAAGGGAGAGGGAGATGATTCAGGGGACGGGAGCGAGTGGATAAAGGGGCGAAGAAGGAGAGGGATTCCACAGCCAATGTTTAGGAATCATCTGGAAATTATTTTACTTTATATTTAGAGAGAGAGAGAGGGAGGGAGAGAGAGAGAGAGAGAGACGGGATGAGAGGAGAGAGAAAAAGAAAGTGAAAGTAAAAGTGATAGGATTTCAAGAGAAAGAAAACAATCATTTCGACTCCGATAATGCTGCGAAGACATATACATCAATATATAACGCATTCCTCCGCTGTCCACGGAATGAGCATTTTGTCTCCCACGATAAGACTCTCTCTCGCCTTTCCGTGTGTTCAGTTCAGCGGAAAAGGTCGACGCCGAGGCTGACCTCTGGCGTGCATCGGCCTCCAAGACCAGCAAATCCTTCGGGAAAAAAGGAAAGAGAGAAAGTTACAGTAATAGTAATATTCAAGAACAGTGTGTGTGATACTAATCATCATAATTATAGAAATAATAATGATAACGATGATATTGATAATAAAAACAATAATAATAATGGTAATAATGATTATTACATTGTTATTTATAATAGTAATAATAACAGTAATAATGATAATCATAATAACTGGAATAGTCATAATAATAATAATAATACCTACAATAGTGATAACAATAACAATCATTATGAAACTAACATTGACAATGATAATAACATCTACATTAGTGATGATAATGATAATGATAATGATAATAAAAAGATAATAATGATATTATCTATAATTATAATAAATTAATAATGGTGATAATAACAAGAAATAATGATGATGATTATAATAATAATAATAATGATAATAATAATAACTTTGATGATAAAAATATAAAGATGGTAATTATAATTATAAGGATAATAGCATTAAAACAAGTACAATAGTAATAGGAATATAATTACAATTTAAGTAATGACAATCATGAAAATACCAATGATGATAATGGTAATAATTATAGTGAAAAAATGAGAAAAGAAATATCTTTCATCTTACTCTAATCCACAGAACATAAAAAAAAACAGCATTTGAAACATGAAGAGGAGCATCTTTAACGTGTCCGTCCATCAGTGCATGTCAATAAGATGGCTCATGTATGCAAATAATTTACAAAGCCTCTGTGGTGCAATGGTTAGCGCGACGGACTCTGATTTCGTAGACTCGGGTTCGATTCCCGGCGGAGACCATTTTCAAGATTTTTTCTTCTAGTGCTGCTTTACCTCACATATAGACAAGGCTCCGATAAGTAACGCAAATTCCAAAAAAAGGAATAAAAGGATGAAATGAAAACGATCAGTGGAATCAGGGTCCGAGGAGTAACGGTCGCCGACGATTTGCAAATTGTTTACCAGCGCCTGAGGGTCAAGGAATTTAAAATCTAAATCTGTAATCTAAATCTAAATGTAATCTAAATTTATAATCTAAATCTGTAATCTAAATTTATAATTTAAATATGTAATCTAAATTAAAAATCTAAACTCATAATCTAAATTCACAATCTAAATTCGTCCAACGGATTCGGGGGAAAGCACGTGTGAATCGCGGGAACAAGGCGAGGTTAAATTCACGCGGGAAATGCACTAATTGTGTTGACGAGAAAAGAAATACGAAAACAAATCCTTTTCTCCGACGCCTTCATCTTCTCACGATTCTAAAGATCCTTTCATGACTCGCTTCTTTCTTTCCGAAAATTTAATGATGGTAATTAGGATAATGACGGTGAAGTTAATGATGAGATCACAATAACACAAACATTTGCAAACAATAAAACAGAGACGATACAAGCGAGACAGTGTTGATTATGATATTAACTAATAATAATGATGACAGTGATCATGTTAATACTACAACAACAACAATAGGAATAACAAAAATGATAATGATAACAGTAATAAAAACAATAACAATAACAATAATAATGATAATAGTAATGATAACAACAATAGAAATAACAATAGCAATGATAATAAGAAAATAATGATAGAAATATTCATAATAATAGAAAGAAATAATGATGACAATGAGAATGTTTATTAGTAATAATGATAATAATGATATTTATAATGATGATGGTGATGACAAAGATGATAACAACCATAACAACAATTTTCACAATGATAATGATGATATAAATGAAAATAATTAAATAAATCACAACAACAATAGAAATATTGATGATAATAATGAAACGAGAAGTTACTTAAATTCATAAAAAAAAGAAATACAACAGCATTTGAAACATTAAAAGATGACTCTTTAACTTGTTTGTACATCAATATTTGTGAATAAATTATACCATTAATTACTACTATATTAAGATAACGTCTGTGGCGTAACGGTTAGCATGACGGTCTCCGAATCCGTAGACCCGGGTTCGATTCCCAGTGGAGTACACATCGAAATATTTTACTTTCTTTTCGGGTTCTTTTCCTTGACTTTTAAGCAAAGCTCCAAGAAAAAAAAAGATAATTAAGATAACTATAATACTGATAACAATATTGATGCTAATGATAACAATAAGGAAAATAGGAATAATAATGGTAATGATAAAATGAAAATGGTGGTGATAAAGAATATAGATAACGGTAATAATGATGATAATATTAATATTAATGTAGTGTACCCTGAGGTCAACCTGGCTCTGAGTGTATATATATATATATATATATATATATATATATTATATATATATATATATATATATATATATATATATATATACACGAGTGATATGTAATGTGTAATAGGATTCATTAATAAATTGTTATCAGTAATCAAGCATGATAATCCTATAATATACCCCAGACAGTCAGACTTTTCTGGAATACAAAGATACCGTGGCAAACCTGCACGGCTAGTGAATTCTATTTATAATAAAATAAGATATGAATACAAATTAACAAACTAACCTATACTTTGAGTATGAGCAGATACACAAACACGTAAACTATTGAGCAGAGAGAAAGATAACAGAAATTAGATAAAATAAGAATTGTAAATGAATGAATCTTCTAATAACATGACCAATAATTATACCTGATGATAGAAAACGGAGTTGAAAACGGGAGGCCAAAGCGACCTTCCAGTTTTAACGGAGACTATTGTATTATTAGCGCATCGGGGTCACAAAACCTGAGGACGACGCTACAATGATAATGATAATAATGGTAATAATAAATTAATAATGATTACATTCATAATAATAAAAGTAATGATAACAATAACAATGATAATAAAAATACTGATAATATGGGTAATAACAATGATGAAAGTGATAATGACGATACTACTACTAATGATAATAATTACAAGAATAAAGATGCTAGTAATAATGATAATGATAGTGTAATGATAATGAATAATAGATAATATTCATAATAATAAAAAAAATGATAATAATAACAATAATGATAATAATGGTGATGATAACAATGACAATGAAAATTTAGATAATAGTAATGATAATGATAATAATATTAATAGCAATAATAGTGTTAATACTAAAGTCATGATAACAATGATGATGATAATCAAAACAATAAGAACAACAATATTAATGATAACAGTGTTAATCGTAATTGCAATGCCGATGTTAATTATGATATTGATAATCACAATACTGATGATAATTGAAGTGATAATGAAAATGATAGGACGAATGATGATGAAAAGAACAATAGCAATGATGATAATGAAAATAGTAATAAGACAGATAATATTCATAATAACAAAATAAAGATGATTATAGAAAGAAAAAAATGATTAGAAATAATAATGATGAAGACGATGATGATATTGATAATGATAATTATGATGATGGTGAGGATGATGATAATGATGATGGAGATAACAATGATAATATTCCTACCAACAATATTAATAATAATGTTAATATTGATGATGACAATAAGAATAAAAACAACAACAATGATAATGATAATTATTTAAACAACAATGGTGATAAAACAGCAATGACAATAATAATGATGATTCTTACAATAATGCAAAAAGAAAACAAAACAAAACAAAAAACGAG
>NW_020868623.1:5000-15000 GCF_003789085.1 Penaeus vannamei | reverse complement strand
CTGCAATTCATTATCGATAAATCATATAAATATCTAATATCAAGATACATATTAATTTGAGCCAAAGTGAATTTCATAAATTACGTTAGTAACCCTTTTGTATAAATCCTATGACAGCTATGACTGCCTGTCTTCCTGGTCGGCGCGCATGCCTTGGACCCCAGCTTCCCGTATTCGGCAGCTTCTCGAAATAGGCAATTCCAAGAAGTGCCGCTGTATCAGTATTAAAGATAATAATAATAATAATGAGAAAAAATCAAATTATTAAAGATAGAGCAATGATAAGGATAATAATAATAATGAAAATAGTAATAGACAATGATGAAAAATAATAGTAGTAATAATAAAAATAACAACCATAACAGTAATGATACTTATTCCTCTGATCTCGGTTGTTTTCATACAGATTCCTACGTAAATTGGTCGTCTAAAGCACAGTGCAACCTATCATAACATATCAAAAACTATATTACATTCCAAAGTACTGTGTACCAGTCGAACCAGTGCAGCAGAATAGCTAGCCGTGAACCTCGGTCATTCCCTAATTGCCACCGGAAAAGATGTCAAAAACCACATTGTGCCAAAAAGGGCAATTATAGATATATCCCCCTTTCCTCCTCCTTTTCTCTCGCTCTCGCTTCCCCTCCCCCTTTCTCTCTTTTCTCTGCTCTCTCTGTCTCAGTATTTCTTTCTCTTCCACCCTTTCTCTCTCTCCCTAACCTTCTCTTTCTCTTTCCCTTACGTTCTTGTCTCTATCTCTCTGTATCTTTCTTTCTTTCACTCTCTGCCTATCTGTATATATTCCCTTTTAGTCTCTGTCTCCACATGTTTGTCTGACATCGCTATTGTTCTCTCTCTCTCTCTCTCTCTCTCTCTCTCTCTCTCTCTCTCTCTCTCTCTCTCTCTCTCTCTCTCTCTCTCTCTCTCTCTCTCTCTCTCTCTCTCTCTCTCTCTCTCTCTCGTTCTCTCTCTCTCTCTCTCTTGTTGTGTAATATATTCCGATTTCATATTTTTCCTGCTATTTACGAAAGAAAGATATATGAAAAAGCAATTTCAAAGGAAATTATATTTTCGATAAGTGGCAAGGCAACATGGTTCTTAATCGATAATTTTCTATAAATACTGACAATTTCAAATAATTTTGATGAATCTCCCTTTCAAATGCTACGAACTAATTTTCTGTTTAATCAAACAACATAACCGATTGTGGAAATTAACTGACAAGAAAAATCTCTATAAACAGAAATATATTTTCTTAGAGACCTGGAGCCATGAAAGAAACAAGAATAAAAAATATGATTAAATAAACATAAATAGTAGGAATGATAGGAAGAGTATAAATGTCAGCATTAATTATGACGATGACATGAAATAGATTTTCCTAATAATGGAACAATAGCTATAATTGTAATTCTAACGATAAACAATAATTGATTATGATAAGATTTTTATGATAATAATGATAATGGTGATTGTTATGATGATTATGTGAATGATAATAATGATGATAATGATATTAGTAATAATTATAACTTTGATGAAATAAATATATAAGAAAGGAAATAATAACATCAATATTTCTGATATCAAAATTACTATTCTAATTATGTTATCTATAAGAAACATGTTGATGAATATTGATATAAAAACAAGTTCGATGGAAATAAATGACTCGCACACAAAAATAAAAGTAAAATAAGTAGAAGAAATTTTTTTTTGAATGTTTGTCCCCGTCGGGAATCGAACCCGAGATCTGGTTTAAAGTCATTTGTATTAACCGCTACACTACAAGGTCTCAGTAAGTCGAGGAATATGTTTAAAATACTCCACCCCATCTTTCTCTCTCGACGATATTAATACGTTTAAGAAGCACAAATAATATAGTGCAAATTATGAATGAAATATCCCCTTTTTCCTTGCCCTTTTTTCTTTCTCTCTCTTCAAATATGAAATAATATAAAATAACACAAATCATTAAAATTTCAGCATGGAGGAAAGTCTCTGTGGTGTAATGGTTAGCACGCCGTCTCTGAATCCATAGACCCGGGTTCGATTCCCGGCGGAGAATATATCGAAATGTCTTTAGTTTATTTTCGTGTTATTTTCTTCGACTTATAGGCAAGGCTCCGATGAATAACAATAGAAATGATGATAATGATCATATTGCTAATAATATTGATGCTAATAATAATAATGAAAACTGAAATAAAGATGGCAAAAATAAAAAGAAAAAGATTATAGAAAATATTGATAATGATAATATTGATAATAATATTAATACTGATAATATTAGTAATGATAATAATGATAGTAATAACAACATCAAAAATAATGACGGCAACAATACTGACAATAACACTAATAATGATGATAATACGAAAGATAATGATAATAATAATAATAATAATAATAAAACTAATAAGGATGATAACAAGAATTATGATAATAATGAGATATGATATANACCCCTCTCTCCTCTCTCTTAGTCTACGCTTCGCTCTCTCTCTCTTTTCTCCCTCTTTTCATTGTTTCTGTCTGTACGTCTGCAGGGGGGGGGGGAGGGGGGGGCGACTATGAAGAGACATATTTCTTGACGGACTAATTGCACAACGAAATTGCGTGATCTGTGTGACCTTAATTAAGGAACGGAAGCGCTCGCACTCAGCAGAACAACGTTTTATGTTGAGCCTAATCAACAGCGACACGCGGCGTCGGACCTTTGACTGGGAATCATCATCTATCTTTATGTCTATAAATTAATGTAATTAATCATGCACAAAGATAATCTAAAAACAAAACTGATTGCAACGGCGCTTTTTTTTTAAGCCCGGAGCTTTTCATGTCTTTCAGCCCCGGCAATGTTGCAATCAGAGGGAGCATTTTTTTGCTCCCTTTTGGGGATTCGAACCCGCGACCGCGAATTCGGATATGCGGTCGCGCGTTCGAATCCGGCGCCTTTGCCCGCTCGTCCACCGTGGCCGAGGGCACTGGGAAGGGGTTGGGAGGGGTATTTATGTAACTTCCTCGTCAGTATATGCAGGTGCGCGATGTGTAACATTGAAAGAGAAAAGAAAGTGTGTGTGTGTGTGTACGTATTTGTAAGCACATGTGAATGCATGTATGAACCAGGTACATAATAACATAAAAGGTAATGCTAAACCCCGAGCACGAAATGAGGCAGCAAGACAAACCGATGGTAAAGAAGGGAGCCGCATGACTAAGTCAGGTTCAGTTGCCATCACATAAGGTTCTAATGGAACAAAAAATTAATTCACAGGTAAAAAAGCCAGAAAATGCGGCCAACACAACATTCCGTAATGACAACGACATTGTCCTTGTAAACATCACGTAATGAGATGCAGTGCAATGCAATTCGACTTTGAAGATAACTGTTATCATTAGCACTTCCTTTATCACTACATTTCCGTGAAAGAACTCAAGCGAATCAAACAATTTCTTTTCCCTTTTACCGCTCCCTGTGTTTCTTTTACTCACTTTTGTTTTATTTCCACCTTCATAAAGTCACACTGAAAGGCTTTGGGCTGATTCGCCTTGACTGATGAGAAAAAAGGACCGAGCGAATCGCCGAATCTGAATCGCCATGAATAGAATCGATTCGATTCGCTTTCTGTAAACAGCTACACCTAAGCTTGTGTGGCGAATCAGCACGATTCATGAATCATGTTGATTCTTCATTGATTGAATCGATTCGATTCGCTTGGTGTAAACGCACCCTAAAGAACAGCAGCAAAAAATAAAATAAAATAAAGTCACGCAAGCTGGCTCCTTTTGAGACTAAAGGTGTAAACGAGAAAAAATAGTTTATTATATGGATTGATCATAAATGATCGTGGTAATAATTATCACGTGATAATAATAATAAAGTAGATATCAATGATAGTAGTGATAAAAAACAGCAAATTGATTATTATGATAATGGTACGATAAAATAATAGTGATAATGAGAGTAATAATAGTTCATAATAGTTATAATGATGGTGGTGATGATAGTAATAATGATCATGATAATAATAATAACAAGAGTAATATAAATTATGTCAATAATGATCATAGTAATAAAAGGGAATGAAAGCAATAACTATGATAATGACAATAATGATGATGATCATAAAAATCACAATAATAATTATGATAATGATGATGATAATGATACTGATGAATATAATTTGGACCTCAGTCAATTTTAGGAAAATTTGATAAATCTTATAAATCTAACGGATGCTTTTCCTTTTATAAAATACTGATGATTGTAGAAGTTTAGGAACTAGAAAAAATCTGCATATTTAAAAAAAAACGCCTTGGGGCAAAGAAATCATAAAGTAATATATTTGATTCTCCCTTTGCATCTCATTCACAAAATACAAGTTTCCAGCTTTGCCAAAAAGTAAAATGCATAACAAGATCAAAAAGGCATAAAGTCTTTTTTTTTTTAATATTCCTGAGGTCAAATAAGCATAGATAATGATAATGATAAGGGTAGTATTAATAGCAGTATTGACAACATAAAATTAATCATAATAATAATGGTCCGATAAATATAATAGCAATAAGAATAATGATGAATAATGATTGATTTTAGCATGATGATGCTATTAATGCTATAAAAAGAAGGGAATGATTAAATCATTTGTCACAATTACTATTCTAACTCTATTATGGATAAGAAACGTTGAAATATTATGAGAAAACGAATTACAAGAAGATCAAACTAGACTACAAGGTGATAGAAGCGAAGAGGAAGCCATTTTAATTTATATTACCCCCTCACTCTTTTTCTCTCCTTTTCTTTCTCTGTCAGCCATTCTATCTCTGTTCCTCTGTACTGTATTTGTGTCTTTTCTCCCCTTTTCTTTCTCTGCTTGTCTACCTGTCTGTTTGTGTCTTTCTCTTTCTCTTTCTGTCTGTCTGTCTGTCTGTCTGTCTGTCTGTCTGTCTGTCTGTCTGTCTCTCTCTCTCTCTTCTCTCTCTCTTCTCTCTCTCTCTCTCTATATATATATATATATATATATATATATATATATATATATATATATATATATTATATATATATATATATATATATATATATATATATATATATATATTTCTCTAATATGGGTAATATGGGTGGTGTGATTTACTCCGATTTGAAATCTATCTATTTGATACACCTACCAAACTTTAGACCATAAATATGACTGAATCACAGTGAACCAAAATAGAAACGGCGAAAGACATAACGAAAGAAACTGAAAAATCAGACCTGAGTCCGGCCTTCGGACGCTTCGCTGAGAAAGGACAGCAGCAGTTGCCAGATTTGCCAGAAAGGAAAACACTAAGGCCCATACTTTTAAAACCTTTCGCCAGGGCTGGCGAAGGGTTTCGCCGGGCGATCCGGAATTTCGTACTTTTAAAATCATGCCTGGCGAACGTTCGCCAGGGCTGGCGAAAGATCATATTAGAATAGCCTGGCGAAGAGAGCTGTTTGAATACCATTTTCTTGCTTTCAAATTATAAATTAGTAACATATTTGTGTATGATAGGATGTAGGAATCACATTGAAATTATAAAATATCTTAAAGTCATAATTTGTTATGAAATAACGTATATACGTATTTTTTTCAAGACCTTCGATGTTCCAGTCGAGAGCTCAAGACATCAGCTGTATTCCTACCCCCCTACCCCTACCACCCACCCCCGAGATGACTTATTTAGATTTAGGTTGTTGTTATTTTGGTTGTAAGGATAATTTTCTATTCACAAATGTTACCAGAAGTGTTTTTTTATGGCGGCATGTTTACTTTTGGCTATAGAAAGATGGCTGTAGTGCTCCACCGCCCTATAATGAGGCGTCTTTAATGATACCCTTGTAGGCCTACAGTTCAATATCTTACATCAGTTAGGAATAGTAAAATAGTAATTTTTACTCTTGTTAAAGTATAAAGTTATTTTTTGTATAAAAGTATAAGGTTGATATAGTATAGTATAAAGTACTTTTAAAACATTTCGCCAATGCTGGCGTTCGCCTGGCGAAGCTTCGCCAGGCGAACATCTGAGTGAGGGAGGCCGTACTTTTAAAACTAAGGCAGGTGTTCGCCAGGCCTGGCGAACGAAAGGGATCGCCAGGCGCTAACATCTTGGATTCCTGATAAATCTAGCGCTTCGGCGAATGAAAAAAAAAACGCGAGAAAAAGCGAAAGGTTTTAAAAGTACGGGCCATAAAGTTAACCCTTGTTATAGTATAAAGTGTAGTATAGCATAAAGTATAAAAGTTAATTTTGTTATAGTATAAAGATATTTTCAACTTCTTTGTTATAGCATAAAGTTAAATTTTAACTCTTTGTTATAGTATAAAGTGAGACTATTGCGGAAACATTTTCGTCTTCTCTCGAGGTTAATAATTAAGTTTAGGTTATGTTATGTGCACTGCAGATGTAAACAAATTTGCACTACATTTAGCGGAATGCAAGATGTTAGCGCCTGGCGAACGTTGGGTTTAAAAGTAAGGCTCCCTCACTCAGAGGTTCGCCTGGCGAAGCTTCGCCAGGAACGCCAGCACTGGCGAAAGTTTTTTAAAGTACGGCCCTTAATGTTATCAAAAAAGATGTCCACAAGCTGTATCCTAGAGAGAGAAAAAAAGGGTTTTATATGAATTGATCATGATGAAGATGATCAAATTAGATATAAATGGAGTAATGATAAAAAACAGTTTTAATAATACAGTTATAATGATGATATTGAAATAATAATACTGATGATGAGCAAAATTTGGACCTCCGTCAATTTTATATAAACATGATAGAGAAATGATAGAGAAATATTACAAACGTTTCTAATATATATATATATATATATATATATATATATATATATATATATATATATATATATATATATGATAAATAAGTACATACTCTATATAATTTGTTCATTTTTTCAGAGCAACGAAATAAAAAATATACATTTGATACTGCCTTTGCATGTCTCATTTTTATAAAGTACAAGTTTTCAGTTTGCCAAACAGTCAATACATGACAAAATTAAAAAGGTAAATGTCACACGAGTCTTTTCTCGAGACAATGTCTATTCCCAGGTCACAGATGTCATCCTGGAGAAAATAAGGTCAACTAGACCCTATTTCATGTTGATCACAACAGCAGCAATGAAAATATATGGAATAAGTATGTCATAATAATGATAGGAATAGTATTAATAGCAGTATTAACAATGATTTTGGTAACATGGAATAATAATGATACGATAAATTTAATAGTAATAGTGAAAACGATTAACAATAATTGGTTTTAGTTATTATGGCAATAATAAAGATGATGATAATAGTGATAATGATACCAATGATAATGATAACTGTGATGACGGTGAAGGAGTGAACGCTATATAAGAAAGGAAAAAACATCAACGTTTCTGGTATGTTAACTACGACTCTAATTGCGCTATTGATAAGGAACGTCCTAATAAATATTGACATAAGAAAACGAGGTACACGAAAATCAAAGAAAGTAAAAAAAAAAAAAAAAAAAAAAAATTCTCGTCGGGAATCGAACCCGAGATCTCCTGATTCGGAGTCAGTCGCCACGACGCCGCAGGAACTTAACGAGAGAAGCGAAAGAAATGTTATCAATGCTTCTCCCTCTCGCTTTAAACTCTTCTCCGTCTCCTGTCTCTCTCTGTCTTATTAATCACGGCAGCAGTTTCCAGCATTGCCAAAAGCTAAAGCATGAATAAATCTAAAGATATTCCCCAAAAGTTGCGTTTTGACCATATGAATTTATCATTTCTGATCATGATAATTATGACCAAATAGTTATGATGACAATGTCAAAAATAAACATTAATGATAGTACTAATAAAGCGACCTGAAGAAAGAAAGAAGAAAAAAAAACTTGACTGGCATCTGGATGTCTCGTTTACAAAGACAACATCAAGTTCAAAAACAGATGTCACACAAGCTGCCTCCTTTTGAGACTAAATGCGTAAACCTTAGGTCATCTTAGAGAAAAAAATAGTTTTTTCTATAAATTGATCATGTCTGATCATGATAATAATGATCGCAACAGCAATAATAATAATCCTGAGAGTAGATATAATGACAGTAATGATAAAAAAAACAGTTGTATTAGTAATGCCAATAATAACAGCAAAAATAATTATCATAATAATGGTGGTGGTGATAGTAATAATGAACATCATACAAACAGTAATAATAATTTAATAATGGTAATAGCAATAACAATAACAATAGTAATAATGTCAAATAATCAGAACCAAAATAGGAATAGTAGCGATAATGATGATAGTGACAATAATGGTGAAAGAAATAGCAATAACAATTATAAATGATCGGACTGATAATAATGATAATAATACTGATGATGAGTGTAATTTGGACCTCGGTCACTTTTATATAAATTTGATAAGTATCTCTGATGTTTTTCAAAGGCGTCTTTTCTTTGCTAAGAATCATGATATTGTGGAAGTAAAGGGATTAGAGAAATGCCTCTGAATCTCCCTTTCGATCTCACTCACGAAGTACAGCAGTTTCCAGCTTTAATAAAAAGTAAAAAGCGACTAAATAAAAAGGCAAAAAGTCTTCCTTGAGCCACTGTGTATACCTCAGGTCAAATAAGAAAAGATAATGATAATGAGACAATAGTGGTTCGATAACTATATGAGTAAGAAAAATAACGATGAATAATAATTGATCATAGTTTAAAAAGGAAGGGAATGATAACATCAACAATTCTATCAGAATTACTTTCCTAATCATGGTATCGATATGAAACGTTAATGAATATTGATGTGAAAAAAGCGAATTACATGTAAATCAAAGAAAAAAAGATTTTACTCCTTGTCCCCGTCGGGAATCGAACCCGGGATATTCTGATTCAAAGTCAGTCGTGTTAACCACAACACCGCAAGGACATGTAAATGAAAGGAGAAAGCAATTTCTATTTATAGGAACCGCCCTTCATTCTTGTTCTCTCTTTTCTTTTTTTTCTCTCAGCCATTCTGTCTATTCTTCTGTCTGGATCTGGATCTGTGTACCTACCCTCTACTTTACTTTGTCTGTCTTCTTGCCTAGCTGTCTGCATTTCTGTCCTCTCTCTCTCGCTCGCTGACACACACACACACACACACACACACACACACACACACACACACACACACACACACACACACTCTCTCTCTCTCTCTCTCTCTCTCTCTCTCTCACCAAAGAACGAATACCAACGTAATAGAATAGCATTTCAATACAAAAAGTATATTCTGAACTCAAGGCAAACTGCTGCAGTTCATTTTCATATTATAGATACATGATATTGAAAGTTGCCGACAGGGACTGATCATGTCTGATCATGATAATATGATCACAATAGCAATAATAAATATCAAGATTAAATATCTATGATAGTAATGGTAAAAACAGTTGTATTAATAATGCAAATAATAATAGCTGAAATAATCATTATAATAATAGTACGGTAACAATAATTATAATAAAATCGGTAATTATAGATCATGATAGTTATAATGATGCTTTTGAGGAATTATCCTCGGGAATGACCCTCTCGGTCGAAACCGATAGCACAGTATGCAATTTGCCTCAAAGTGGCAGAATGGTAAAGGATGTTAAAACAATCTATTCGTTCCAGTCATTTGCTGTACGAAAATAATACAGACATTGCATGAGGAATTTATACTTGCAGTCTTTGACTGCAGTTTCACTGCTCGTTACCCAACAGCCCTTTTAGGGGAATCAAAATCATACTTTTAACATTTTTCCTAAAGGAAAGGATATATACACGTGTCAAGTGTTCATACTTACATGCTTATGCCGTACGTTAACAAATTATTAATTTAGCTTTACACACAAACACGAATGTAATTATCTTTCATTCAACATTCGTATGAAAAGAAAAGAAAAAATCACTAAATTTACCTTTTGGGGGAAGCCAAAATGGCCTTCGCCACCCCGTAA
>NW_020868622.1:132500-137468 GCF_003789085.1 Penaeus vannamei | reverse complement strand
AACTCATATATTTCCAAATAATTTAATAACGTTTAAAACAAACAAACCATTTATAACTATAATATACTCCACCTTTTTAAATGTCGAATAAATAATGATCTTGGCATATCCATACATATATATATATATATATATATATATATGGTGTGTGTGTGTGTGTGTGTGTGTGTGTGTGTGTGTGTGTGTGTGTGTGTGTGTGTGTATATATTATATTGTAATATATATATATATATATATATATATATATATATATATATTTTTAGGATACTATGTCGCGGGCGTATTGTTGCCACCTCGGGGTATGACACCGCTTCTGTTTCGCAAGTGGATAAAATGTTGCGGGGACATGTTAGTACACATTGAGATTCATTGTCAACAAACCAAATTTAGAAAGTGTCTGAATTTCAACAAAAATGATTTATTATATAGAACATATAATAACGATGGTGTCAGACATATAAACCATATATCATACTTCTTTCTCTAGGTATTAGTAAAATATTTTTGTGTTAACTATATCATTATTGGTCTGTGGGGATCACCATTACTTTACCTATTTACTCCAGATATTGCAAATCTACAAGGATATAAGTTCATAATTTTGCAATAAGTGATTTGATCCTCTTGACGTCGTCTACAGTTGGTACTGAATGATTCCAGCCGACTTCGACTCTTGCGTAGAATATGTTTACTATATGCGCGATGGGCTCTACTGTTAAAGTAGCACGTTCCTTCATGGCTGCCAGTATCTTCACCTCAGTCTTCCCAAGGACAGCAGGATAGGGTTTTGCCACCACAATTTCCCCATTAATGGCATGAATCCTGACACCACAGGTTCTGTCATCGCACCTCCACATCCCTTTGTCGTGATAATCCCTTTCTTTTGTAAAGAAATGCTGGCCAACTCTCGGTTTCGCAGTCGGCCGGTATGACGCTATGATGCTACAGGCTCAGGGACGTTGACTATAGAAGGTAGAGGAGGTAATCGTCATTCAATCGTACGATAAAGCATCGAGTTCGGGGCAGGGTGGTCATTGGAGCTCCGATGAGTTTCTCCATGCTGCATGATATTTCACTCCTTGAGTATTCCTAAATGTAACAAGATAACAAGACATGGGAAACACGACTGAAAGGATCACTAAAACATGAGGTCAGCTCTTTGCAGTGTTGAAGCAGTAGCGGAAGCTAGAGCAATTAGGCCAGGTAAGGTCAACAGACGACCAGGTTATGTGAGGACAATTCACGTGCAACACAGTGACCGCGACATATATGTATGTCGACACACACACACACACACCACACACACACACACACATATATATATATACATATATATATATATATATATATATATATATATATATATATATATGTGTGTGTGTGTGTGTGTGTGTGTGTGTGTGTGTGTTTTGTATGTGTGTATATGGCTTGTTTCCTTTGATTTTAAAAAGACTAAATGGCCCGTTAGCTCCTAAATTAGTCTGTTAGTTCGCAAAGGGTTATTTTCAGAGTGCTATTGCTTTGGCAATGTTATCCCTCTTCGCAAGGGCCCACTACAGTCTTCACTCACTGAATTTAGGCCGAATTTTAATTACACCAACTTAATCTAAGGTTTTTGAACCTTTGCTAGCTATACGTCTTTCTATGCACTTGAAACCGTTTCTTCCAGAGACTCAGTTTGGTTTTAGAAAGGGACGGCTGCAATGATGTATTGGTTATGTTGGTGCATTAAAAGCAGTCTTCATTAGATAGGGGTCATGAGTTAAGATTTGTCTCGCTGGATTTTAGTGCAACTTTTGATACTGTTAATCACAGAGGTTTAATTTTTAAGTTGGTGATAAAGTTTTAATTATTTTAACTCTTTTTAATGGTAGGCAGCAGCGTGCTCATGCTGATGGTAGTTCCTATGTGTCTTCTGGAGTTCCTCAGGGTAGTGTTCTTGGTCCTTTGCTCTTTATTGCATATACAAGCGATATGTGGTCTGGCATTACTAATAAAATGTTGACATATGCTGATATTCCTTCTCCGGCAACAAGATAAATAGTAGCTGACAATCTCACTGTAGACCTCAGGATGATTCAGTCGTGGTGCTCTCGGTAGGACATGAAATTAAATCCTGTTTGTGTGTGTGCATGCATATATATACATATATATGTGTGTATATATATAATATATATACATATGTATATACATGTATATATAATATATATACATATGTATATGCATGCATATACATATGTATATATGTACATATAAACATAATTTTATATATATATATACACAACACACACACACACAACACACACACACACACACACACACACACACACATATATATATATATATATATATATATATATATATATATATATATACATATATATATATATATTATAATATATATACATATATATACATATATTATGTATATATATATATACACACACACACACACACACACACACACACACACACACACACACACACACACATATATATATATATAAGTGTGTGTATGTCTCTGTGTGTGTGTGTGCGCGCGCGCGCGTGTCGAACCTAAAAATAGCATTATACTTTCTCCTTTTCTCTTTCCTTATTCTTGCCCCAGACTTTTCCAAACGTGACGGATTTGTGGACTCTTACCTGTGAAGATTATAACTGGACTGCGGTATACCCTGAACTACGGTGCGATCGGTGTAAGTACTATAGTATTATTTGAAGCTTGTGTGTTTTTCAATCAGGCGTTATCGCCTATTTATATAATATATTTATATTTTTTTCATCTTTACCTTTATTTGTTATAGATACTTTTCATTTTCTTATTTTTCTTTTGTTTCCATCTTGAGTGTGCCTCGACGAGCCCCCCCTCGCCCCAGAGCCAGGCAACACTACCTGGGACTTCGTCAACCGAACCGCCGGGTACGAGGTAAGAATGCTGAAGGAGTTTTGTCGCCGTACTTACGGCATCGTAGATTAGATATTACAGTATGATACTGTAGGAAAGCAAATTTTATTTTGTATCAAACTTTCCGACAGCAGGCAAGAGCTGTTTCGTCCAGACCGATAAACGAAAATCCATTCTGCGTCCGGGCCTTTCAAGACCCAAGGTCACAGTACAACATTAAAAGCAAAAAACATCTCATCGCAGTAGTCCTTAAAATATGCATAATTATTCATATTGTATTGAAATGCGGTTTTACTCAGAATCAAGTTTCTTTTCCTACGAAATTACTTGTTAAGTGTCACACGAGTGTGTGTGTATATGCATATATATGTCTATATATATATATATATATATATATATATATATATATATATATATATATATATATATCTTTCTATCTAACTATCTATCTATCTCTGTCTGTCTCTCTCTCTCTCTCTCTCTCTCTCTCTCTCTCTCTCTCTCTCTCTCTCTATATTATATATATATATATATATATATATATATATATATATATATATATATATATATATATATATATATATATATATATATATATATATGTATATATATATATATGTGTGTGTGTGTGTGTGTGTGTGTGTGTGTGTGTGTGTGTGTGTGTTTATATACAAGTCCATATATATATATATATATATATATATATATATATATATATATATATATATATATATATATATATATATATATATGTGTGTGTGTGTGTGTGTGTGTGTGTGTGTGTGTGTGTGTGTGTGTGTGTGTGTGTGTGTGTGTATTATATATTTATTTATTCATTTATTTATTTACTTATTTATAAATATAATAAAAAGTATATAGGTATAAATATATAAATATATATGTGTGTGTGTGTGTATAATAAGAGACAGAGAGAGAGAGAGAGAGAGAGAGAGAGAGAGAGAGAGAGAGAGAGAGAGAGAGAGAGAGAGAGAGAGAGAGAGAGAGAGAGAGAGAGAGAGAGAGAGAGATGGACAAAGAGAAAAAAGACAAACACGTGAAGAACATTAAAATCTTCAAAATCCCCAACTTCTTTCAACCTGCCTAACTCAAGCGGCTGTCTTGTATCAGAAAGTTTTCAAACATCCAATAACATCTAACATTGGCTTTCAGATGGAACTGTTTTGCCCCGAAGGACATTTCTTCCCCAACGTAACGAATACAACGACGGTCAGATGCGACACGAACGGAAACTGGACGGACCTCGACCCTGAATTCCTGAATTGTAGAATTCGTAAGTCTGTCTTGTGCGTGTGGGGAGATGAGGGTATAAGGACTAGGGAAAATAGTAAAAGGATTTAGGGAAAATAGTATAAGGATTTAGGGAAAATAGTATAAGGATTTAGGGAAAATAGTATAAGGATTTAGGGGAAATAGTATAAGGCTTAGGGAATCCAGTCTATGGGTTTATGGAAACATATATAAGGGTTTAGGGGGAATAGTATAAGAGTATAGGGGAAATAGTTTTAGGGTTTAGGGAAACTAGAATTAGGGTTTAGGGAAACTAGTTTAAGGATTTAAGAAAGGCAATCTAAGGGTTTTGGGAAGCCACTCTAAAGGGATTGGGAAACTAGTTTAAGGGTTTAGGGAAATTAGAAAAATGGTTAAAGGAAACAAGAGAGTGTTTTAGAGAAACTAGTATAAGGTTTAGGGGAAATATCAAAAAGGTTTAGGGGAAATACTACGAGGGATTAGGGAAACAGTCTACGGGTTTAGATGAAATAGTATAAGGATTTTGGGAAACTAGTAAAAGGGTTTACGGGAAATATCAGAAGGGTTTAGAGAAAATAGTATAAAGGTTTGGGGAAACTTTTATAATATTTTAGGGGAAATGGTATAATGTTTTGGTGAAATAGCGTATGGGTTTAGGGGAAATAGTGTAAGGGTTTAGGGGAACTACTACGAGGACTTAGGGAAAGTCTAAGGATTTAGGGAAAATTGTATAACGGTTCAGAGAAAATAGTATAAGGCTTTAGGGGAAATAGTATAAAGGTTTTGTGAAAAAA
>NW_020868622.1:112500-115000 GCF_003789085.1 Penaeus vannamei | reverse complement strand
TATCAGTGAAGACAGTGCTAGCAGTGAAAACATTGAAAGCAAAACTGAACAATCAATCTATCCAATCGGCAATGTATTAATAGTACTGAATACCATCTTATGCTTTGTTGCCACGAAAAAAGCGTGAGCTAGATTGCTTCTCTGTGATCAGATTAAGAAACTATTTAGTCCGGAAGAGATTGAAAAGGCCCATGATATCGTAATCAACCTTTCACACTCTAGGAAGCCTAGAAACACAACTCGAGACACGAAGAAAATGATTAACATTATTGTGCACACTATGATCGACCACTGTGTTAATAGGGAAAATCTAGTGTTCGTAACAACAACTAACATCCCAATCACGGACTGAACGCCGCCGAAAAAGACAGGTATTTCTACTCCTTTTGTTAAGTTCTTCCAAAAGACTAAACATCAGGAAACACAGAACGGACAATTTAGAAATGAAACTGAAATACGATTGAAACCGTTCACACCAGAGTATAAATAGCGCTACACTTCCGTAAGATCGACAGAGTTCCTGAACTCGACCCACACCTAGAACCTTCCTTCAACAATGACAGTTTGTTGGAAAAGAAAATAGATTTGCTAATAGGAATGTTCTCCGAACAACAGGCGACGCTCAACAAAATGATAAATCAGAAGGAATGCGTAGAGGCAGCAGACGTCACGACAGACCCGCTCCCCCCTACCAAATCCCGTCCGACCTCCCTTCCCCTGTTTTTGACCAATCCACCTACCAATCTTTCCCATTTGCTTCTCCTCCCCCTATCAGAACGCCCTCTACCTCTACCCAAGAACCCCCCCTCCACACCCTCCCTACCTGATGAACCCATGGCTAGCGATCCCCCCAGCTCCCTTCCCCTCCCGCCTATCCCCCCCACTCCCCGCCCGCAGCGAGGGAGCAGGCGTGCGCCCTTGCTGACTCGCCAGCCTCCCCGAGAAAGAAGACACCTCAGCAGTCCTCGAACACCCCGCAAGTCAAGAGGAAAAACGAGGCATCTACACAAGTAACGCCTAGGCGAAGTTTTAAGAAAAGACAAAACAAAAAGAAAAACAATCAGAAGGAACTCGACCCCAATCGCCAGTGGGATGACGCAACTCATCACCAGGTGCCAGGAGTCCCCCCTCCCACTGCCCCCCTACTCCAGCCCCAGCTCCAGCAGTGCCGACGGTCGTGATAAACAACCAAGGAGAAAGAAAAAACAAGAGAAGAACGACAAGCGACAAAACCCTTAGCAGGAGATGATCGACCGTGATGACACATAATTACTACACCAGTTTCACGGTAACAGTACGAGGCCGAGAAATAACGCCCGAATTATTTTTAGACTCGGATGCCTTCCCAAGGCAAAGTGTTCCTCAACAGAAACGAGTACAATCGTGATCAGAGGGTTTGACAAGGCAATGCCCTCAGCAAGTCCGACTGTCAAAATAGACCACATTAACGCTCAGTCTCTCCTTGGGCATTTTGATGACATAGGAATGCTTATAATAGAGAGATCTCGACATACTATGTATTAGTGAAACTTGGCTTCACCAAGATATGTCAAACGCATTTATTAATATTCCAAACTTCAATGTTTATAGATGCGATGCAGGACGTGGGGAGGAGTTTGCTTATATGTACGTGACACCTTTAAAACAAACGAGATATCCACTACAATTGCTAAGAGTGCAGATGTAGAGGTAACTTCCGTCTTCCATTGTAGGTTCGATCTATAGGCATCCTCATGGTTCCTCTGAATCCTTTGATTATTTAGAGAAAGGTTTTAGAGAAATGTCATTGAAAAAGAAACCTCTTTTCATACTTGGCGATCTAAATGATGATTTAAACAAGATAATCAACAAAAACAAATTTGAACAAGTAAAAAAAAAACTACAAGAATCACAGAAAATACTTCGTCATTAATTGATGTAATTATAACAAACAGAGCTGACATTGCCCGCCACACAGACGTCATTGAATTTGATATAATCTGACCCAATCTGACCGTTTTTATGTAACCTGGCCTGATCTGAGATGATCTGATGTGATTTGACCTGATCTTTTCTGATGTGATTTGATCTAATCTGATATTATCTGACCGGATCTGATGTTATCTGACCTGATCTGATGTGATCTGACATGATCTGATGTGATCTGACCTGATCTAATGTGATCTGATCTGATGTGATCTGACCCGATCTGATGTAATCTGACATGTTTTGATCTGATCTGATGTGATTTGACCTAATCTGATATGATTTTACCTGATCTGATGTGATCTGACCTGAACTGATGTGATCTGACAAGTTTTGATCTGATCTGATCCGATGTGATCTTACGTGATTTGACCTGATCTTATGTTATTTGACCTGATCTGACGTGATTTGATCTAATCTAACGTGATTTGAGCTGATCTGGCGTGATTTGATCTGATGAAATCTATTCTGATCTGACGTGATTTGACATGATCTAACGTGGTTTTACCTTATCTAATGTGATTTGACCTAATCT
>NW_020868622.1:100000-105000 GCF_003789085.1 Penaeus vannamei | reverse complement strand
CCTTAGGGCGATTCCAAATTCTGCAACCAACCACTGAACAATTACTGGGCATTGTGGCTTTGCGAGCGCCAGTCAGTCAAGCGAGCGAAAACGGGAGAGCGAGGGAGATCCTTCCGGCTCTACATCACATCCATGAATGACCACACGATTAGCATCGAACCCCCAGGCTCTGCCTCCAGATGACGTCATGTGCAAGACGGACGAATATGAGTCGCTTAGTGACGAGACCTATACTTATATAGACCTTGTTATCCACCACTCACTAAAAGGATCTGGCACCATGGATTTTACCTAACTACCTGAGTAAGTATAGCGAGATTGGTGCCTGGTGGTGCCTGGTTGCATGATCCTTTTAGTGAGTGGTGGATAAGTGGATAGATTAGATTAGATTTAGATTTAGTTTTGATTCCATTTATTACAAAGGATATTCTTTGCTGTGACATGCTGTCTGTTTTATTTTGCCCAAATCTCCCTCTATGTGCAAGGAATGGTCGGGGTTACCAATCACTGGCCGGGCGTGGGATTGAACGCAGGTCCGTAAGATTGCTAGACCAGCACCTTACCGCTGCGCCAGCACAGCACACGCCTTCCAATCTGGTGGCGCGGGACTGAATCCCGAACAGAGAGGTTATATATTCATGATGAAAATGCGGTATTGCATTGTTTCCATCTTTCATATTATATATATATATATATATATATATATATATATATGTATATATATAGTGATGAAAGATGGAAGAATGCACTACGGCATTGATACCATGAATATATTTACCTCTCCGATTGGGATTCGATCCCGCGCCGCCTTTGCAAGAGATTACAAGGCGAACGCTCTGACCACTTAGCCACCACCGCGCTATAAGGATTGTGCAACCAGGCGCCATGGACATTACCTATCTACTCATACATGAGTAAATACAGCGAGATTTTACACACAATCCCCGCGGGCATTCGGGACTTATGGAAAGATCAAATCAAACCCCAAATCAAATAACCTGAGGTATATTGATGAAAGATGGAAGAATGCACTAACGCGTTGATATCATGAATATATTTACCTTTCCGATCGGGATTCGATCCCGCGCCGGCATTGCAAGAGATTACAAGGCGAACCCTCTGACCGCTCGGCCACCACCGCGCTATAATATCTCGCTAGACTTACTTATGTATGAGTAGATAGGTAATGTCCATGGTGCCAGATGGCGCCTGGTTGCACAATCCTTATAGCGCGGTGGTGGCCGAGTGGTCAGAGTGTTTGCCTTGTAATCTCTTGCAATGGCGGCGCGGGATCGAATCCTGATTGGAGAGGTAAATATATTCATATATATATATATATATATATATATATATATATATATATATATATATATATATATATATATATATATATATATATATAATGTATACATATAATATATATATATTTATAATGTATACATATATACATATACATATATATATATATATATATATATATATATATATATAATCATATGTATATGTGTGTGTGATCGCATTAGAGGCAAGCATCATATACCCTACGTTCAACCTCGATACCTTCTTCGGGGGTTTTCCAAACTGTAGAGAAGCACCTCGGTCCATTTGCGCTTCATGACCATGCAATTCATGGAGACAGGAATATGGCACCAGAGGGCAAGGCCTGTTTGTTTCGCAGGCCTGATCGATTTTGTAGTCTAATTCAACAGATTTTGGAGTAACTAACAAATTGTGGGTTGATTACTAATCAGTGCCTGTTACGATGGCCGTTGTTGCATATTGCTTAAAATGGTTGTGTTGGCATCTGTATGGATATGGATAGGCATTTTCCTGCCCAATTTCAAGGAACGCGGTAATTTTCCATATTACCTCCGCCTCTCCGATATCGACGATTTTGGTATCGTTGGATTCCTCTGACTCTATACAATGCAAATATGTATGTTTTATTGCGCGGAAACACCCCGTTAGCGACAAACTTGGCCCCGATAGCAGGGGAGGGCATGGAAAGTTCCAGGGAAAATGCGGGGTTAAATAGCACTAATAATATAACGCATAGTGAAAATAACCATGGTTATTCACATGACTTTCCACTGTAGGGGGCTGTGCCTGGGGGGGGGGGCTGCCGCCCCTAACCGCCACCGAGGAAACAAAACCTCCACCACGTATTCCCGGCAGGCTAGAGCGTTACACAGTTATCGGCGATCTCGGAGCGGCGGACGTATTACATTTACCTCGTAACATTCCCACTGAATCAGTATACTAACCTTGACAGAGTCAGCATTGTATACATAGACGATTGTAGCATAATCAGGATGAACAAGGTATACCATGAACAGAAGAGCGGCGGTGACCCGGCGGGTTTTGCGCCTTTTTCGATGCATCTAGTTCGTGTGCGCGCTATCCTGCCGTGAATACGTGGGGGATATTTTGTGTTCCCGGCGGGGGTTTGGGAGCCCCCCCTCAGGGGAGGTCACATGGTTATTTTCACTGTGGGTTATATTATTAGTGTTATTCAACCCCGCATTTTCCCTGGAACCTTCCATGCCCTCCCCTGCTATCGGGGACAAGTTTGTCGCTAACGGGGTGTTTCCGCGCAATAAAACATACATATTTGCATTGTATAGAGTCAGAGGAATCCAACGATACCAAAATCGTCGATATCGGAGAGGCGGAGGTAATATGGAAAATTACCGCGTTCCTTGAAATTGGGCAGGAAAATGCCTATCCATATCCATACAGATGCCAGATTTTTTTCTTGTATCATTATTTATTTATTTATGATACCTCTTAGAGACCGTGTTTTTATCATCACCATCAGTATATATATATATATATATATATATATATATATATATATATATATATATATATATATATATATATATAATTAGTTCGAACTAATGATGTAACAATGATACTACGTTAGCATCAGTAATGTTAACTATGATGGTCATGATAATAAAGTACAAGGATAATAGTGATAATAATTAGTCCACTGGATCTAATATTACAAAAAGAAATATAAAAATAACTACAAAATTCTGATTTATGATACCTTCCTCCTTTTCCCTCCTGAAAAAAGGCTAAAAGAATATCAATAAAATTATACAAATCAAAATAACAACAAAACATACGTCATTACGCGACCCAAAACAATATGTGATTACCAAAAACAGAGCATATGTAATTAACAATCAAAACAATACATAATTAACAATAACAACGACACTAATACGAACCCTCGTAGCAAGAGCCGAGCACGTGCCACCCCGCTTCGGTGCACGAGACCTCTCTGCTCTTCTCTGTGGCATCGAAGGCGTGGCCTCGTCCGCACGTGGCGAGAACGTGCTCTCCGACAACGTACGTTTGAGTTCTTTGCCAGTTCGTTGTGGCGTGTTCGACTTTCGGCTCTCCGAGACACACTGTGAAGGGGAAAGTTGAAATGTGTACGTGCGTGCATATGTGTTCACTTATCCGTCAATTAGACCGTTTATATTCCTCCAAAACAGAAACAAAATGGAAACAAATCCAGCACTTCAGCACCATCGCAAGCTTCCACAGCAGCCGGGCGGAACGCATAGCCCCCGGGGACAAGGGAGCAGGTGAGGATCTGCGTCGCAGCGAGGTCCCTGGTGGCCATGCGTTGAGGACAGGTGAACGTCAAGGTGCCGTTCAGGTGAAGGGACGCGGGGGTTCTGGCTTCTTTGATGAGCGCGGAAGGGGGGGAAGGACCGTCAACGCACACTGCCAAGCGGAAAGGGTATTCCTGTTTCTTCTAATTGTAATTTTAAAAGATCAAGTTTGTAATATAGGATAATGTATTATATAAAGTATAAGGATAATGAATTCTATAAAGTATAAGGATAACGTATTGTATGTTATAAATATGATATATATACAGATCAACATTCTATAATAATGTATCATACACAGATATATTAGTAAAGGCAGGTAGTTTATACTGTATCCATAGACAAGGATTATGATTATGCTTCCGTTTCTTTGCCAAGTGTATGGCAAAGTTCGAACTAATGATGGAACAATGATGCTACTTTAGCATCAATAATGTTAGCTATGATAGTCATGATAATCAATAGTAATTATAGCAATGATAACGATAATAGTAATAATTATAATAACAATGATGACGATGTTAATACTGATGATAAAGATGATGGCGATATTAATGATGATTGTGGTGGTGATGATAGTAATGATGGTGATGATAATGATAATGATGATGATGATGGTGATAGTGATGATGATGATGATGATGATGATAAAAATAATAATGAAAATAATAATAATAATGATAATGATAATAATAATAATAATAATAATAACAATAATAATAATGATAACAACAACAATAATAATAATAACAACAACAATAATAATAATGATAATAGGAATGACAATACCATCAGCAGGATAACAATTAGCGAGACTGCTTTGCTCGCTGACGACCCAATCGCCCAGCTGACCGCGACACTCTGCCAGCTGCGTGCCCCATCTGGTGTCTCTGTCTGCGAAATATCCCGGGTAGCAGCTGGAATGCAGGGAGGGAGGACGTCGTTGTAGAAGGAGGTTATTGATTGTTTTGTTTTTGTTTGGTTGGTTGGTTTTCGTCTTCTTTACATGTCACATATTTTTTTTCAAAGGCCCCATGTTATAGATGTTTGTACATACACGCAGATATTCGCACATACTCTCACATACACAAAATATATAATGCTGATAATAATGATAATAATAATGATAATAATAATAATAATAATAATAATAATAATAATAATAATAATAATAATAATAATAATAATAATAATAATAATAATAATAATGATAATAATAATAATAATAATAATAATAATAATAACAATAGATGATACCAATAGATTACGCCAATGATGATGATGATGATGATGATGATGATGATGATGATGATGATGATGATGATGATGATGATGATGATGATGATGATGATGATAATAATAATAATA
>NW_020868622.1:87500-95000 GCF_003789085.1 Penaeus vannamei | reverse complement strand
CCTTCAGACTGTGGATGGGCGCCAGGGATGCTCCTTCTGCTTCGCACCTGAAGAAGGGCAGCAGGAGACTCATTTTACTTTATCTAGAATATAAATGGTAGAAATAAATACATGTGAAACAAAATTAAATGAGACGCCAGAAGAAAGAACATTGTTAATATTGATAATAATATTCAGGATGATAATGATTTTGATTATTATGACAGTGAGAGTAATATTGATAGCAATTTTAACAATATAGGTAATAACTACATTTATGATGATATATGTACTTGTAACAGGGATAATGAAGGTAATAAAAACGATACTGATATTGCATGTATGTATAATTTTTTCCTCCCTCACACACGAACATTTTAAAAATATACATTTTCTAAATGATAAATTGCATGTTGACACCGAAGCATTTGATATATCAAGCATTCTTGTTGATGCCATTAGGACAGAGCGCAAGAAGAATCAAATGATGAATAAACTGATTAAGTGAATATATATTGATGGAATTAGAGAGGAAAAATCAGATTTGCAAGCCATTAATCGTGGATTTCAAAAGATTTTTTTATGAAAACAATCACTACCACTAGGGAAAAGAAATTCTCCAAAAAAGGTAGGTATATCCATCTCATTTCACACAATCTATTCTTCAGAAATAACAAGAAAGAAAACGCTCACAGCCGCGCGGCGCCGAAAATGCCCAGCTCGGTCTCGGAGTCGACGAAGCGGACGCAGGACTCGCCGGCCTCCGTGTCGGTGTAGTTCTCGGGACACCCAGCTGATCAGGAGAGGGCCGGAGGGGGAGGAGTTAGTGGGTGGTGGTGAGCATGGCGTTAGATGTGTGTGTGTGTGTGTGTGTGTGGTGTGTGTGTGTGTGTGTGTGTGTGTGTGTGTGTGTGTGTACACATGTGTGCATGTATACGTAGAGAGAGAAGAGAGAGTGTTAACGCAATAGATGGTTTACATTTGAAAACCTGCGCGCGCATCCGTGTAGTCAGAAAGTCATTTGTTTATGTTTTGTTGCGAAGACAATCCTTTGTTCGCAGCAATCACGACCCGGTCTTTTACATACAAAATAAATAACAAGGAGGAAACCGTAACAAAGCTAGAAATAAAACTACCGGAAGTTTCCTAAAGAATATTTTTCGTATTGAGCTCTTAAATTTAAGAAGCCGAGTACTGGGTTTATATAAATTAATAAATCTATCTATCTATCTATCTATCTATCTATCTATCTATCTATCTATCTATCTATCTATCTATCTATCTATCTATCTATCTATCTATCTAAATATACATACATATATATATATATATATATATATATATGTGTGTGTGTGTGTGTGTGTGTGTGTGTGTGTGTGTGTGTGTGTGTGTGTGTGTGTGTGTGTGTGTGTGTGTGTGTGTGTGTGTGTGTGTGTGTGTGTGCGTATTACATAATTCGCCCCTCTTGCTTGCATGACAGAAAAATCTTCGAACCACCAAGAGCGTCTTTTATTAAGCGGTCATAACCACCAGTTACTGGGGAATGAAGGCCTCCTTCAAATTGTTGCCATTACTTGACCTAAAAGATGAATGCTGAAGCTATAAGTATTGAATTATATCTCACTTCAGATTTTATAAAACAAAATTCGGTAATTTTCTACATTACCTTCGCCTCTCCGATATCGACGATTTTGGTATCGTTGGAATCCTATCACTCTGTAAATCCAAATGCGTAGGTTTTATTGCGCGGAAACCCCCCATTAGCGACAAACCTGGCCCCGATAGCAGGGGCGACGATGTCGGAGCGGCGGACGTAATATAGAAAAATACCCAAATAATATTACCCACAGTGAAAATAACCATGGCTATTCACATGACTTTCCATCGCAGGGGGCTGCACCTGCGACCCCCCCCCCCCGCCGAGGACACAAAATATTCCCCACGTATTCACGGCAGGATAGACCGCACACGAACTAGATGCATCGAAAAAGGCGCAAAACCCGCCGGGTCACCGCCGCTCTTCTGTTCATGGTATACCTTGTTCATCCTGATTATGCTACAATCGTCTATGTATACAATGCTGACTCTGTCAAGGTTAGTATGCTGATTCAGTGGGAATGTTACGAGGTAAATGTAATACGTCCGCCGCTCCGAGATCGCCGATAACTGTGTAACGCTCTAGCCTGCCGGGAATACGTGGTGGAGGTTTTGTTTCCTCGGCGGGGGTTGGGGGCGGCAGCCCCCCCCCCCAGGTACAGCCCCCTACAGTGGAAAGTCATGTGAATAAAAACTATATATTTGCAATGTGGACAGTGAGAGGAATCCAACGATACCAAAATCGTTGATATCGGAGAGGCGAAGGCAATATAGAAAATTACCCAAAATTCGGTCTATAACGTTTTTCAGGGTTCGGGCCAATGGTTTGGAACTGTTGTTTTTCTAGTGCGGCCCATTCACTTATCCTGTTCCTTGGACTACATGGATGCGCGCGCATCAAAATCATTGGCTGGTTATTTTTTGCCGGTTATAATCTTTTCCCGCACGCTGTATCTGTAAACGAAATAAAAACAGAAACTCACATACACACGGATTATCCAACACAGGACGCCATGACAGAGTTCCCTTCGCATCCTTTCTGCAGTAGACTATTCCCGAAGGAGAGGCGGGCGTTCCTGAGGTTCCTTCGCGTGGTTCAGGATCTGGGCAGTAGTAGGTGAGACGAGACCCTGAACCGCGGTCTAAATCGGCCATTATTTCCACGGCCGACCATTCCGGTTCTGAACTCACGAGGGGCGGGCAGGAGACGGCTGGGGGGGGGAGGGCGTATCTGGTTTTAGGATTTTGTTTTTGTTGTTGTAAGCGATTTTGTATTGATTCATGATGATGGTAATTTGATGTTTGTTAATTTATGTTATGTTGTTAAAATCAGTCATCGCATTAGGCCACATCATTCTTTTTTCTTGAATAGCGGGCAAGTCTGATGATAATGAAATGGCGGGAGGAAAAAAAATCCCCAGCACCAAGATAAGATAAGTGTACCTCCTCCCTTCCAAAGACCAGAAGCAAAGGAATGTGTCAGTCCCAGCCCCACCTGGAGGAAGTACAAATCTGTCTTACTAGAAGTCTTCGAGGAGTTGAATGAAAACAAGACAAAGAATTCTCTCAACCAGAATGTATTATTTTGGAGAGAGAGAGAGAGAGAAAAAAAAAAAAAAAAAAAAAAAATAATATATATAATATATATATATATATATATATATATATATATATATATATATATATATATATATATATATATATATATATATATATATATATATATATATATATATATATATATATAATATATATATTACAAATATTGACATATACACTATATGTACTTTACCATTTTGCACACCACTCGCCATGGCCATTTTTGTTTTGGTGTTTGAATGTGTTTACATCTTAGTGCGCAGGTTTTCAGCGCATTTCGCGAAACACGCCAGTACTGATCAGAAGCGACCACCGACCACGGACACAATTGACAATAAACATGACATGACGCATGAGAGTAAGGTATTTCCGCCAAATATATTTTATTTTCGTTTTGGGGACGGGAGAAACGATACTATACACAATGAATCATAGAGAAATGATGTATTTTATTTTTTATATTTATTTTTGTATTATTATTATCATTATTATTGCTATTACGTCACAATATTGGTGGGAAATCAAAATAAAAAAATCGGGATTTTCACTTTTTTCATTTTCCTGGAAATGAATGTCGGCGGGCGCGCTATTCAAGAAAAAAATGCTGTGGCCTTATCATTGGTTAATCAGTGTCAATCTATGCAACGTATAACACACAAATACCAATTACTTATTCCACATTAATACTCTCTCTCTCTCTCTCTCTCTCTCTCTCTCTCTCTCTCTCTCTCTCTCTCTCTCTCTCTCTCTCTCGCTCGCTCTCTCTCCTCTCTCTCTCTCTCTCTCTCTCTCTCTCTCCTCTCTCTCTCTCTCTCCTCTCCCTCTCTCCCTTCTCCTCTCCCCTCTCTCTCTCTCTCTCTCTCTCTCTCTCTCTCTCCTCTCCCTCTCTCTCCCTCTCCTCTCTCTCTCTCTCTCTCTCTCTCTCTCTCTCTCTCTCTCTCTCTCTCTCTCTCTCTCTCTCTCTCTCTCTCTCTCTCTCTCCTCTCTCCTCTCTCCCTCTCTCCCTCTCTCCCTCTCTCCCTCTCTCCCTCTCTCCCTCTCTCCCTCTCTCCCTCTCTCCCTCTCTCTCTCCCTCTTCCACTCTACAGTACCAACACCACAATCGCCACCATATTCGTAACCACAGCATGCTTCCCTCACAATACCTCGATCGTAGTCCGAGGGCCTGACCCTCACGATGACGGAGACGATCTTCTTGCCGGTCGTATCGAGAGGATTCCAGTCAATGGACCTTTCGCTGACAGAGGCCTGTGTATATGTACGTGTATATAAATAGATTAATTGATATGTATATAGATAGATAGATTTAAAAGCTTTTGTTGTTGTCTCTTCACCACTATACAATCTTGTTAACATTCTCTTAGACTATCCAATTCGATTATTTGTTCGTCTGAGGAGGAACACAACTACTTCGAAACATGAAATTTATTTTTTGTTGTGGCTATGCTTCCTCACACGCACGCGCGCACACATACACACACGCACGATTCATTTACCTTCAAGAGATCCCGCCAGAGGTGTCCGAAGGGCTTCCCGAGGCTTCCCGAGAGCGCCTCACCTGAAAGCATCTCAGCGTTACTCCTCTGACTCCGCCCCCTCTGTTGCATCTTGGACCGATTTCTGATTTAAATTTGTTTGTTCCTCCATTATTCAAGTGAGAAAATAGCTTATATTAGCACTTTTCCTCTCCGTGCCATAATATCCAGCCTCCAGAGTTCAAACCCTAATATTACTAGCGGACCGAGCGACTTTCAGCGGGCTGAGAATTTGTACACGAGTTATAACCAGTTTTTAAGGACAACAATGCGATGAACAGCCCGAGCGACGGCCTAGAAAAGTAATTATCATTATTGTCATTATCATCATCGTCATTTCATCATTATTACTATCATCATCAACATCATAACCATCATTATTCATTATTATCATCATCATTATTATCATTATCCTTATCATTATTATAGTAACGGTGAATTTACTATTAATGATAATTATCGGCGGATGCCTCTTCTCTAGCTCTGCACCCCTGGTGACACTGCTGCAATAGGTGAATCCTGCCAGAACTTGCAAGCCTTTCTTGACCCTGTGACGTGGAAGCCGTATCAGCGTATTAAATGCATTGCGACAGACAAATCTAACCCAAACCTTACAGAAAGGAAGCGGCTGGACAGCTTTCAACGATTTTTTTTCCCTTCAAAATAGATACCCTATCACATAAAACCAAGATTCTACAGCACTAACGTTCTTCAGGTAATTTCATATGGGTCAAAATGCGACTTCTGCCGCATTACAGAAACTGCAGATTTTTCAAAATCACGGAATGCGACTAATGCGCTAGAGTCTCAGACCACACTGAACGAATGTGGTTGCGATGCCTGTAAGATATGTGTGGAAGGCAGGATTAACGGAAGGCAGGAACAGAAAGAGAGACAGGAGAGAGAGGGGGTGTAGTGAGGCAGCTTTTCTGAAGCCTGGGGGACTCGCCGCCATAATTCGCGCTCCGTCAAGACGCTACGCTAACTCCCTCAAGGAGCCGAGGAACGAGCGCAAACCACCGCCTCGCCAGGTCTTCGCTTCCCGCCGTCTTGGCGTATTGTATTTCTTATTTTTTCATATAACTGTTTGATTTCTTTAAGCTGCATTAAAATTAATTTCGGAGCTCGTGACCTAACAACAACAAAGAAATAAGTATCTATTTTTTTACCATTATTTTATATTTGATGCTATTGTCTTTTTTCGTATTTTTCATGTCTATCATGTCTTGTTTTTTTCTTGAATAAAACCATTTTTTGTTTAAATGCTGTGTTTCCCAACACCAAACTATATATAATTTCCCTTTTATAACTTTTGACGCTACCATAAAGAACAAATTGCTCGGCATAAAAATATATAAGAACGGCAGATTAAAGCCAAGCCTTACAGGGGGGTTGGAGAGAGAGGGGGGAGTCACAGATAAAATAAAAAACACTCACCGGCATTTCCATGATAAGCCCCCAGATTTTCCAGTGACCAGGGAGGCGAAGATGCTACTCTGAACTTGCTGTAAGTCGCGTGGAAAGTGCCTGAGGCTTCGGTGCCAAGCAGAATCTGGTTAGAGAGTGAGACCTTAGTTTATATCGATGTTTGATTTGCGCGTTGTGTAGGTGACAACAGTTTAGTTCTTATTAGCCTTATCAGTTACTTTCGCTACCATAATTACCATTATCCTTATCACCCTTGTTATTATAATCACCATTATTATTATTATTATTAATATTACCATTACAATCATTATTACCATAAGTATTACCACTATAATTACTATTGATATTAATACTGCTTACCATTACAATTATCACCATTATAATTACTACTATTACAATCTCCGTTATCGTTATCACTAATCACATCAGCTTTCACTTTCCGTACCCTCTACTTATCCTCCCGCCCTTTTCATCACCAACCATTCATCATTCCCATTACTTTCCCCCTCCCTCTTGTCAGTCATGGATCTCTTTCTTTTCTTTTTTTCATGTTTACTCCCGTCTTCTTTCCCTCACTCACCTGAACCACGAGAGGGCGCCACGCTGCCCCGTCCCAGTTCAGAGCTGCTACGTGTTTCAGACCTGTTTTTTATCATTGTTTATTTTTTATTAGTTGTAGTATCTTTTATCCAGCTTGTGAGAATTACGTGTGAATATTATCATTGCTCACTTATAGTATTTAAGCATTTGTTATTATTTGTCATCCTTTGTAATATCAAATATCGGAAGCATTGTAGTTGTTTATTATCAGTATCATCATTCTGTTTCTTGCTGTTATTTTTCTTTTTGTTATTATTGGTCACCTTAATGTTGCTATCGCCAGTATCACAAGTAATATTACTATTATACAGTATTACACAAGCACTAACACGATCATTAATTATGATTATCATAGTTACGGTGATAATGAAAATGAGGATGATAAATATATATATATATATATATAATATATATATATATATAATAATATATATATATATATATATATATATATATGGTTATGATAAATAATAAATAGAATAATTATGGTTATAATGATTATCGTCATCATCATCATGATCATTAATTTTTTTAACAATATTGCTACTATCATCATCACCATCATCGAAATTGTAAATGATATTGCTACCATTACCAATAATATTATTATATCATTTTTATCATATTATCATTATCGTAACAAATATCAGTATCGCTATCATTACCATCATCCTATTACCGTCATAAGTATCACAACCTCCGCAACAAAACCCCATAAACACCCTCATTGCGCATGAAAGCAAATCGCCCCACTAACCGACGA
>NW_020868622.1:57500-80000 GCF_003789085.1 Penaeus vannamei | reverse complement strand
GAGAGTATGTTACTAAGAGCTCTTGTTTATAGTGTTCTTTGAAGTACAAGGAGGTGTCAGTGATACCCGGTGTGGCTGTTCTCTTTATTGCTAAAAGTTACAAGCATTGTTTATAGCGACACAAGAAATAGGATAACTGGCGGTGCGGGAGGTCAGGTCAGTAGCGACCAGCCCGCCAAGGGGCCGGACCGTTGAAGGTGTGAGCTGAGTGAGTGAGTGAGTGAGTGAGAGAGTGAAGATAAAGCATAAAGTGTGTAAAGAAGAGGGGGGAAGGAAGAGTGGGGATAGGAGAAGGATAAGGAGGAAAATGAATTCTAGTAGAAGAAAAAGGAGCCGGGGCTTGACCCAGCATGCAGGGTAAAGATCTTGGTAATAGCTGTAGTGGGTTTGTTGAAAGAGGAAAAGGATCGAGGGGCCCAGCGCCATCGGCAGCCTCGCGTGTTCACCGCGCGGCCACACCTCGCGAGTCCGTGCGGCGAGGCGAGGCCGCGATTCGTGGCGCGGGGAATACCCCACGACCTTGAGCGCGGCTCGCCTCACCACACTTTTCCCACGCGGCGTGGAGACCCGTTATGGTGAATCACGGAGACTCTCGGCTAACTGGGGTGGATAGGAGATTAGAAAGCCGTTTTTTGGCGCCCTTTAGGGTGTGTTCTGGGCACGGCTTCTTTGGCCGTGGCTCCTGGGCTGTCCCCTCGGCTAACCATCACTGCTGAAGGGGGGTGAAGCTCGGGTGAGGCCGCGAGGCAAGGGCAGACCCTCCTCGCACGGGTCGAGAGGAGATTTCTCTCCTTCGTCCGCAGGACTTACGAGAGGGCGCGGCCTTGGCGGCCCCACCACGATTGGATTAACTCTGCTGGCCGTGGCGCTTCTTTCCTTGGCTCGCACAAATCCTTACGCTAAAGGATTTGTGGTCCTGGCACGAGTACTAGCAGCAAACGCCACGTGTCGGAAACCGAAACCAGCAGGATGTTAGGGGTAGGATAAGGATGAGGATCGACGCTATGGCAAGGATAGTGAGATGGAATGAGGGGTGGGGTCCGCGGTCACGAAGCGTCAGAGGACGAGGTGAAAGGATTTAAAAACGGGAATAAGGGCAGTACCTGAGGGAGATTAACTTTATTCCGAGATTAAAAAGAGAAGGTACCGAACATTACCACAATTACTTTAAAAGGAACGAAAACAAAAAAAAAGAACACAAAACAAACAACAGAATTTAACAAAAAACTAGTGGATAGAAGAAGGGGAAAGGTTGAAAAGAAGGAGTAAGAGGTGGCTTCAAAGGATGCGGCCAAACTTAGAACACTGCATCCACTTCTTCGTCCCATGCCAGGGGAAAGAGATCACGGCCTGCACCAGATCTCCAGCCGGAACGAAAGATAGTGTGGAGTCTATCCAGCCAGGCGGAGTGCCAAGCACGGAGTCTGTCGATCTGTTTACAAACCAACCTACGCCACTCGATGTTAAGAGAGGCAAGAAGCTTCCTCGGAGTTCAGATGTAATAAATTGATCCCAATTTACTACATAGATCCATCTGAGTGCTTTATTCTGGACAACTTGAAGTTTGCGTTGGTGTATGCTGTTTGTGTGAGTGCAAGTGGTGTGTATGTGAGAAGAGGTTTGATAAGTGTTTTGTATAGATGCAGCTTCGTACGTGGGGCCGCACGTCGGAATCGATAAAGCGAATGTAAGGTTTTGCCGGCCAAGGTGGCTTTTGAACTAGAGTACAAATGAAACCGAAAGTCGGTGTCAAAGGTTAAACCAAGGATGGTGCAAGAGTGTGTGATTTGGAGCGGTGCTTGTAGTCTGTCGAAGCTGTTGAGGTATATGTTGTCATAAGGAGGTCGTTTTCGTGGATTTAGGAAAAGAACGTTTGTTTTGATCGCGTTAGTCTTGATACACCATCTATGCTCCCATCTCGAGACGGTGTCAAGTTCGTCATTGATGCGCCGGACGACACCTGAAAGCGCATCGTGTCGAGCTAGGTGCGGACAGTCGTCAGCATAGAGGATAGTGAGTGAGTCTGTGTGTGTGGGGTCTGGTAAGTCGTTTGTGTACAATGTATAGAGTGTTGGGCTGAGGCTGCTGCCCTGACGTACACCTGCGTGCATGCGAATCGTCTCGGAGACGTGTGGTGGAGGAACTTTAATTTTAATTTGCGGTCATCAAGGAAATTGCAAAGCAATTTCTTAATCAAAGGGGGGAAGTTAAATTTAGTGCACAGCTTGTACTTCAAGCCAGCATGCCAGACCGTGTCGAAGGCTCGCTCAACATCTTTGGTGACAAAAACAGTCTTTAGTCGTCGTTCTTTGGTGTTGTGTATGTAGTTTGTGATGATGTTGAGTGCGTCATGCGTCGAGTGATGCGAGCGAAAGCCGAATTGTTTGTGTGAGAGAAGGTTATGGTCTTCGAGATACCACCTTAGCCGAGTGTTTATGATTCGTTCGAAAGTCTTGCCTAAAGTCTCGAGTAGGCTAATAGGGCGGTAACTCTTAGGGTCAGTCAAGTCTTTGTGTGGCTTAGGAATGAGGACCACAAGAACAGTTTTAAAGCAAGAGGGAAAATAGCCGGAAGCGAGAGAGGCGTTTTAGCTTGTAAAAGATTGTCAGGAAGATGAAAAAGTACGTCGGGTCCGATCTGTGAGGAGCCTGAAGCCTTACGTGGAGACCTCATGATTAATTGTTTTACTTCCTCACACGAAATGGGAGCTGTGAGTTCGCAGGTGTCGTCCAGCTTATCCATACGGATAATTGGCTCTGGATCAGTCTCTACCCTGTTCTCATGACTCCAGGTGTCTATGTCCTGAATTCGTTGAGTGAACAGGGGGTGAGAAGGGTGAGGGTAGAAGACTTTAGCCCAGTGTTCTTCAAAAAACTTTAATGAAATCCACGGGATTGGAGACATTTACGTTATTTTGAACAAGGTAGGAGAAGGGGGGGAAGTTACTACCTTTAAGCTGACGAATTTTTTGCCAAAATTCCCGTGGATTGCGAACTCTGTTAGACTCTACTTTCTTAACCAAATTATTCCAATGATTTTGTCGGTCGTTATCAAGACTATCGATGACGTGTCTTCTGAGGATAGATAAGTCCCAGCGAACATGATTTAACCTGTTTAAAATTTGCGTGAAACGATTTCGAAAACAAGTCAGACGTTTTGTCCCTTCAGATGGCTGAAATGAAATGCGTGACATACTGAGACCGGGGGACGATGCTCAGCATGGTTGATACGATGTGGGCGATGATGAAATTCCAGTGCCCATCTATTGTTTGGAAAGCGAGCCCATCAAGATTAAACTGAAAGTTGACTTAATTCAGATTTGAACGACTCACAATTTCTTTGTTGAGTATTGGCGAGGTGGAAATTTTGATTATGACGGGTATGTGGTCCGAACCAACGTTCGGACCGGGTTGTAGGTGTGTGTGGTAGGCGAGTGCCGCTCTGTTCCCGAAGACGAGATCAGGGCGGCCCTTTCCCACGTTTGTGTATGAGGTGAAGAAGTCGGGTCCTATGTAGTGGAGTCTTTTTGCATCAAAGATAGAAAGGAGTTGCCTACCATGCGAGTTGGTAGATCTGTGGTGTAGTGTTTGGTGTCTGGCGTTGATGTCTCCGGCAAAGAAGGCTGGGAGGTTCGTATAATTAAACAATAGGTTGAAATCGGCAAGAGGCAAGTTAGTTTCGGGTCTGACATAGGCAGTGGAAAGGATAATGGGGCCCTGTGGGGTGAATATCCTGACTGCCATGAAGTCAGGGTGAGTGAATGGAAGGGTGATAAACTCGAAGGTGATGGTGGATTTGATGAGAATACAGGACCCCATGTACAAACCGTCTCCTGTTTGCCTGGATGTATTATGGCAATGGATTGGTATCCGCCATAGACGTGTCAATCATCTCTTTAAGGAGCTTTTGTGTGTGGGTGTGAGTGCCCACAGGTATGGCTGGTGTGCTGGAGATCGCAGGGGAGAGCCGGGGCGGCTCACCCGTCGGCTAAGGCCTAGTTGCTGCTTGCTGTTTCTTGCTCGGCTGAAGGATCGTGAGTGCTGAACTCGGCCCTAAAAAAACTAAAATGTAAAGAAGAGGGGGGGGGGAGGAAGAGTGGGGATAGGAGAAGGATAAGGAGGAGGAAAAGAATTTCAGGAGAAGAAGAAGGAGCCGGGGCTCCACCCAGCCTGCGGGGTAAACTTGGGGTAATAGTTGGAGTGGGTTTGTTGAAAGAGGAAAAGGATCGAGGGGCCCAGCGCCATCGGCAGACTCGCGTGTTCACCGCGCGGCCGTACCTCGCGAGATCGTGCGGTGGGGCAAGGCCGCGACTCGTGGCGCGGGGAATACCCCACGACCTTGAGCGCGGCTCGCCTCACCACAATTTTCTCACGGGGCGTGGAGCCTCGCTATGGCGAACACGGAGCCTCTCGGCTAACTGAGGGGGAGGGGAGAGAAGTTAGCAGGTTTTTGGCGCCATCTGCGGTATGCTCGGAGCCACGGCCTCTCGACCGTGGCTCCAGAGCTGTCCCTCGGCTAACCATCACCGCTGAAGCAGGATGAAGCTCGAGTGAGGCCACACAGAGGCTGGCCACTCCCGCCCGGGTCGAGAGGAGATTTCTCTCCCTCAGCCGCAGGTCTTCCGGAGGGGCGCGGCTCGGGCGGCCTCACCACAATTGGGTTAACTCCACTGGCCGTGACGCTTCTTTCCTCGGCTCGCACAAAAACCTTACGCTAAAGGATTTGTGGTCCTGGCACGAGTACTAGCAGCAAGCGCCACGTGTCGGAAACCGAAACCAGTGGGATGTCAGGGTAAGGATAAGGATGAGGGTCAACGCCATGGCAGAGATATGGTATGAGTGAGGGTGAGGGGTGAGGTGGTGGTCACAAGCGTCAGGAGACGAGGTGAAGGTATTTAAAAACGGGGATAAGAGAGGGCAGTACCTGGGGGAGATTTATTCATTAGTGAGATTAAAAAAGGTACAGGACAACAAAAACCAAACAACAACAAAACTAAGCTGACAGAAAGAGAACACGAAAAACTGAACACTGAAAAAATTGAACAAAACGAGTGGATAGGTGAAGGGGAAATTTGAAAGGAATGAGTAGAAGGTGACTTCACAGTGATGCGGCAAAACCCGAAAACTGCATTTCCTGTCCCATGCCAAAGAAAGAGATCATGGCCTAAACCTGATCTCCAGCCGGAACGAAGGATGGAGGGTGAGTCCATCCAGCCAGTGGTGAGTCAAGCACGGAGTTTGTTGGTCTGTCTACAGGCCAACTCACCCCACAGGATGTTAAGGAGGAAGCGAGAGGCTTCCTCGCGGAGTTCAGACGTGTAATAGATCGGTCACGACCCACTACAGGGAACCGTCTGAGTGCTTTATTCCATCAGAACAAGCTGGAGTTGTGTTTGTTGTTAGTGAGAGTAAAATGTTTGTGTGTGAAGGAGAGAGTTTTTGTTTTGTTTAGATGCAGCTCGTGCGTGGGATTGCGCGTCTAGATCGACCTAGCCAACACGGGGTCCTCCACCGAGGTGGAAGAACTCGTGTCGGCTCGGTCGGTCGTCAGTTAGCCACTCAAGGTACACCCATTCTACCTGGGTGTACCTTGCGTGGCGTAACCTGAGCCCTGTAGCGGCTCCGCGATCGATGCACGATCGACGGCTCCTCGAGGTCAGGCAGGGAGTCCTGTGAACCGACGCGGAAGTCCTGGGATTCGGCGGACCAATTCCCGATGCTTCCGCGCTGTCCCGGGGGTCCCCTGGCAGGGAGCATGGCTCCAGCTGAGAGCCCAAGCCCGGCCTCGAGAACGCTCTCGACATCGATGTCGGAGTCGCTACTGTCGTCGTCAAGAATGGTGTCATCCAATCTACGACGACGAGCTTCGGGGCAGGAGGATCCTTCTTCTCTTTTTGTATGCATGATGGTGGTGTGGTTTGTTTGCGTTTGTGATCAGTGGCATTTGTAGTTTGGCGTGCCTGTGCAGTTTCTTTTTGTCTTCGTTGTGGCTGAGGTTGCAAAACGAGGTGTCGGTGTTGTGAGGAAGAATGAGGCTCTGGGTGAGTGTCTCACCTCATTTCCTGTGGTTTCTGTGTTTGTTGTGGCGTACTCAGGGATGTATAGGTTGTCGTCTTCAAAGATTTCCTCAGGGACAACAATGCTGGGGAAGCCGTTTCTCTGGAGCATAATAGGGACAATGTTTGCGAATCTTTTTGCGTTGTATTTGGCAGCGATGAGACTTACGTGTAATATGGCTTGGATTTTGGGTTTGTGTTTGGTGTGAGGGTGCTGTTGGGGTTGTGTGGGCAGAGTTGTCCGAGGGGAAGTCGTGGGTCGTCTGGGTGTACTGGTCTGAGCAGGTCGTGTAGCAGCTGTTGTTGCGTAGGAAGGTACAGTGTTGTTGTCTTGGCGGAGCTCAGCTCGTTTTGCCTAAAGTATTTCCTTCCGTTTAGGGCAGGATCCACTAACTGCGACATGCGATCCCTCGCAGTTGCAGCATTTGATGGTTTCAGTTTTCGGGTTCCAAGTTGTAGATGGGGACCGATGTATTAAACATCATGAGTCCCCGAGAGAGAAGTTTCTGGGCTTCCTCGGGGGATGAGACGCGAATCTTGACGATTCGCGACTCGGGTGGCTTGTAAACGTCGAGAACAGTGACACCGTTCTTGACGGAAAACTCCTGGCAGATGGACTCGCACGATCGTGGGGGGATCGTCTTGTCGATCTTTTCCGCCACGATCGTACACTTAGCCTTCATCTCGGGGGAGGGAACAGGTGAGAAGCCGTGATCTTTTAACTTTCTTTGGCCGTCGGCCAAAAGAAATGGGGTCAAGTGTTCAGGTTTGGCAACTGTCACCTTGAAGCCATTATGGACCTTAAAGAGGTGTGTGACTGCCACCTCAGTGATAATGAAGATATTCTGGAGAGCCTCCTCGCAAGAGATAGGCTCCCCAGAATACGCTAATTTGATAACGTGACCCATAGGGTTACGCCATAGCGAGGGTGATGGATGATGGGTAGAGGGGAGGCTAGCAGAGCTAATTCAACTGGACGATGAAAGGGCGGAAATGGTATCAAAAAACGGTGAAGCACACAGGGTAGCCAACAGTCTCTATTTGGGAAGGTCGGTCGGGGTTGGAACCCTGCCGAACGGGCGTGAGCCCTTATGTGTTCAGCCGAACACTTCGCAGCGAAACTATCGGCTGCCACTGTGCGTCGTGCTTTTAATTACTCGCACATCAAGACTGTAATTAAAGGCACTAGCCCAAAGCAGGTATTGCGCAACTGCACCCAAAGCAGTTACACCAAGAGCCAATCGTCTTGTCCGTGGGGGTGTCAATCTCTTTACTTCATCCACGATGACAAACACGAAAAACCTCGGACCCAAAGATCCAGGTAAGCCTTCATAACTCGGCCCGGGTGCGGGAGCTTAAGTGGGTCTGAGCTGTGTAAGCTACCCGGGAACGAGGGGAGCCTGCGGTCCAATGGGCGAGAGCCGTAAGGTGTCCGTGGTCAACTAATCAGGTCTCGGTATGAGTCGTCGAGAAGCTGCTGATGGTGAGGGCGAGAGGACAGGCTGTGGACCTGGACCCAACCTGGGGGAAGTATGCTGCGCTGCAGGTTGCGGGGGTCGGCTACAGTATAACCGTAGTGCCGAATGCTATAGCCATTCGTGATGGCTGTAGAATTCAGTAGGACTACATCTGGGCGTTCTTGATCTAGAAAGTAGTAAAAAATATTACGGATAGGGAAAAAAGACCTTACATTTGCTTGTACGATCGTTAGCATGTCACTCAGGGTAGACCCATTCTACCTGGATTTACCTTGCGTGGCGTCACCTGATCCGTATAGCGGTTCCGTAGTCGAGCATCGACCGTCGGTTCCTCGCTACTGTCGTCGTCGAGGATGGTGTCATCCATCCCCTGACGACGAGGTTGAGGGATCGGGGGATCCTTCTTGTCCTTTTTGTTGTGCGTGTTTAGTGGCGAGATCTGTTTGCGTTTCTGTTACGTGTTCCTTGTAGTATCACGTGCTTGTGCGGTTGCAAAACGAGGTGTCTGTGTGTTGTGGAACAATGAGGCTCTGGGTGAGTGACTGTCACCTCATTATCCATAGTTTCGGTGTTTGTGGTGTATTCAGGAATGTATAAGTTGTCGTCTTCGAAGATCTCCTCAGGGACGACAATGCTGGGGAAGCCGTTTTTTTGTAACATGATCGGGACTATGTTTGCGATTTTTTGGCGTTGTACTTAGCAGCGATGAGACTTACGTGTAGGATGGCCTGTATTTTCGGGTTTGTGTTAGGTGTGAATGCGTGGGTTTGGGGGGGTGTTGGCATGGTCGTCCTTGAGGAGGTCGTGGGTCGTCTGGGTGTGCTGGTTTGAATCGGTTGTGTGGCGGCTGTTGTGGCGTTTGACGGAGCAGTGTTTCTGTTTTCACGAAGCTCAGTTCGTTTTGCCTTAAGTAGCTCCTTGCGTGTCGGGCAGGATCCACTAACTGCTATGTGCGATCTCTCGCAGTTGCAGCATTTGATGCTCTCTTTGTACTTGGCGAAGTGTACACACACACACACACACACACACACGCACACACATCGCCAGCGCAATGGGAGCATCGTTGTATGTGTGCATGAGTGTTTGTTGTGTCCGAACCTGTAGCAGTTTAAACATTGTTCCAGATGAATAAAGCACTCTGGCTCTAAGTTGTAAGTTGGGACCGATGTATTAAACATCCTGAGCCCCCTGGAAAGAATCATCTGTGCCTCCTCTGGCACGTTAAGATCCGTTTGGATCTTAACGATCCGTGACTCGGGCGGCTTGTAAACGTCAAGAACAGTGACACCGTTCTTGGCGGCAACCTCCTGTGAAATCGACTCACACGATCGTGAGAGCATCGTCCTGTCGATCTTTTTAGCCACGATCGTGCATTTAGCCTTCGTCTCGGGGAGAGGGAACTGGTGAGAAGCCGTTGTCTGATAATTTCCTTTGACCTTCGGCCGAAAGGAAGGGGGTCAGTTGTTCCGGTTTGGTTACCGTCACTTTGAAGCCTGAGTGTACTTTATAGAGGTGGGTGACTGCCACCTCGGTGAGGGTGAAGATTCTCTGGAGAGCCACCTCACAAGAGATGGGCTCTCCAGAGTATGCTAATTTGATCTGATGTCCCATGGTTCAAGTCATAGCGATGGGTGATGAGAGTGAAGGTCAACTTGGATGACCTTATATAACCCCTTGGCGGACGGCGTGGCCTCTATATTTAGAAGAGCGTGGTTTGGGCGATAGCGTGGGCAGGCCGCACACCACGTGGTGGAGGACCACACGTGGGAAGTAGGTATTGCATGTATTGCACCCTTTATACCGCTCGGCCACCACCTCAGCCTCGTCCTCGTGGCGTCCTCTGAATTACTTCAAGAGTGACCTATCACCGTACCCCATCTACTGGTCGTCTCGTCGCGTTCCTGTTCTCGGTTGTCCTCGTGCATGTCCTCGTTGTCGGTGCATCCATCCGTCATCGACGTCCACACGTCCTCGAAGGTTTCGCCTAGGTCCTCCTTGACTTCGGTTCGTCCAGTCGTCCTCGTAGTCCTTATCCAGGTGGTACTCGGCGGCGTCATCGTCCACACGTCCTCGCAGATTCGTCCAGGTCCTTTTCGGCTGCGGCTCGTACCGACGTCTCGTAGCCTGCGCGTCTGGGTCTACGGCGTCCTGGGCAGGGGCGTCCTTTCGTCTGAGGGCGTCTTACTCCTGCGCTGGGGAGCTCCTGGAGTTTCACCGATCTACGGGCGTCCAGGCAGGCGGCTTTTCATATCATCATGGGGCCTGCTCTGACGAGTTCCTGGTTTTTCACTGGATCTACGGGAGTACTGACAGGCGGCGCCCGTCCACTTGATCTGGGCGGCTTAATACCTGCAATTTCGCGAGTCCTCGTCCTTTGGCCTGCGGCGATTTTCTGGCGATGTTCGTCTCACGGCATTGCAAGGCGATCGTGCTGCAGTTAGATCTTCTTTGATGCTTATACACGTAAGGGCCAAGATAGTAAGAAAAAAGAAAAACAACAGAGAGGGAGGGATGTTAATCAAGTGCTGCTAGCCAATATTTTTTATGCTAATTTACAGTTTTTAATGTGGTTATTTCATTAATTTTCGTTTTTTTTCCTTTTGTATTTTTCAGGAAGAAAAATAAATGAGGGAGAGGGGAGTAGCAGTTTTCAGATAGACATGAGAATAGATAAGGGAAATGACATCGGCATCCGCAAGGATAACTTGAACCATGACACAACAAATCCTATACATGACGATTTGACTTAACAGTGTTCTGTTGAACTGCGTGGAAGAGTGTGTGAAGTGACTGCGTGTATGTTTACTCATCACAGCAACATTGCGGGTAAAAGAGATAATCTGCAATTATGCACAAATCCTATAATTGAAGATTTGACTCTACAGTGCCTGTCTGCGTGAATGAGTGTGTATATGTAATTATGTGTGAAGAGAAAGCGAGCTCACACGAAGATGGATCACAAACACGAATTTAACGTTCATTTTAGCACATGTTATAATCATTACTATGTTAACAATTGTTCAATTACCCCAAGAATTCAACATTAATTGAAATGCGACAACGTACGCAAATGAATGGTGACATGAAATTTCTTTTGCAAGCTTCCGCAATGCAAGCATCCCAGTTCAGAAATGTTATTTATGCGTTATTCCCGATTATTTAATCGTACTTACGGACGCAACGAAATGTGATACATTGAGGAAATAATATCTCGCTTACGCATGTGAGAGCTAGTTTTCATCGACAGAGGACGAATGAAGTGACTTTATGAGACGAATTTTATCGTTAGTCTAACTCTACAATCTGTGAATGGCGCACGCAGATATCAACTACGAATCACACGATTGTCGGAATTTTCCGGACATGCCAGCGGTAAAGAAAGTGAGAAGGTTGGTTTTACTAAGCGAATTAATTTCAGCTTAAACCCTAGTCCCTTTATAAGCAGACGTTAATACAGGTCACACCGACTCAATATGCCGAACGAATGAGTTATGCTTCGGTTTTCTACCTACTCTCAAACGTTGGGTGCGCAAATCTATTATTCATTACGAAACCCCATGCATTATTGCACGATGAAAGGGGAAGATTTTTACGCTTTATTCATTAAAATGAATTTAGAAATATTTGCGATCAAGCTATTATTCTTTGCACCGAAGAATTGTCACCGAAATAGCATTGAAGGCCTAATTACAGGTCCCTGCCCTCCACGACCGGATGAAAGGGAAGTGAGGTCAGCCGGGGGTGGGGGGTGTGGGTTAAGTGATTACTACAAAGAATTAAATGATATGCGCGTTCGTGAGTGCGAATACTGAAATCAGTAAAAGAATAAAATGAACCAAAGATTCCAACAATGAGTGAAATTCACAATCAATTCACGAAATTCCTACAAGAGAAGGAATACACAGAACTCATAAATGATCGCGAATTACAAAAAGAAAATTCTCAGCTTGAGAGAAAATTACGAACTTGAGTTGAATTTTGTTGTCGTTGAAACAATATAAATAAATCTCTGAATGCGAGAAAATTAATTATTTAAAGAACGATATTCAATGTGTCTCAGGTCCCGGTAATTGACAGACTGTGAGTGTTGCCATTATGCTGTTAGATTTTCACTTTTAGCACTTTCCACCAGCAAAACCAACGTGGGAACGGTTTGCTTAACACATTTATGGGAGAAGTAGAAAAAAAAAATTTTGACCCATACATGTACTCACATGGTTTTGTATCCTTGTTCTTCATATCGCGATGTTTTTAGGCGAGCGGTCCTAGTTCTTCAGAGTTCTTGGTTCGTGCTTCAAGCCGAAAGGTTGAAGCTCACACCCTGCCACCACTTATAAGAGTGTCTAAGAGCTCTTATTTTATACTGCAGTTGATTACAAGGTGGCTCAGGGAAACCCGGTGTGGCTGTTCACTTTATTGCTAAGAGTTACAAGCACTGTTTATAGCGACACAAGAAATAGGATAACTGGCGGTGCGGGAGGTGAGGTCAGTAGCAACCAGCCCGCCAAGGGGCCGGACCGTTGAAGGTGTGAGCTGAGTGAGTGAGTGAGAGGGAAGGTCAGCTTGGATGACCTTATATACCCTTTGGCGGACGGCGTGGCCTCTATATTTAGAAGAGCGTGGTTTGGGCGATAGCGTGGGCAGGCCGCACACCACGTGGTGGAGGACCACATGTGGAAAGTAGGTATTGCATGTATTGCACCCTTTATAGAGAGAGACAATGAGGGGACTATACAAAATGATAATTTGGAATCGGTATTGAAGGATGTGTTTCAAGGTTTCTTGATGACAGATGTGATAACAAGATTGTAGGTGGATATGGGATGATGGAGATTAAGTCTGTGAGAACGGAAGCCTCGAATGGTAAATCAATGGGTGATAACGGTAGATATGGTTGCCCTATTAGTAGGAGAGTAGGTTTCTGAGGGTTGAGGTAAGGGATCAAGAGTAGGTGAAGGAGTAGTATCCTGGGATTCAGAGAAGAGTATTTTCTTGGGTCTTGCTTAGGAAGTTGCTGATGTCCTCTAGGGTTTCTGGAGGGGAATTGGGTAGGGAGGTTTGGTAACGTTAAGGGGGAACGTTTAGTTTGTTTGGTCGGTGAGTGGGGCCTGGAGTAGTAGGCATAGGGGGGTTGTGGATATTGGAGTATCTGGATTTAGAATAGAAAATTTATTTGATTGGGAGATAGGGGTAGAGGTGGGAAGGTGAGGAGTAGGGGGAAGAGGTATTGGTGACGATGAAGAGACAGTTTAGGTAGAGGGGAGGAGACAAGTAGAGTATTGGATAGGATTGGAGTAGGGTCTGATCGAAAAACCTTGATGGCGTGCTCCTTGCCTAGCTTCCCATAGAGTAAGGCCGAGTTTGTATCTGAGAACTGTCACCTCTGATTCAAATTTGTAGACAGGGTAATTCCTATAACATACATTATGTGGGCCTCTACAGTTGGCAAATGTGTGCAGTTGTGTAGGGCAGTTTGCACGATTATGACCAGGTTGGGCACATAGAGGGTATCTAGCTGTGGAGCGACATTGCTTTGCAAGGTTGCCAAAACGCCAATATTTCTGGCACTGACGGTAAGGAGGTCAATATGATTTGACTCAGGACGATTCTCCACCGATATAGACCTTAAGAGGAAGGTCATGTCTACGGAAGGTAATCTTGGCAATAATAGTGTGGAACTTTCGGCGACCTCTGTCAGGAATAAGTGTTCAGTTAGTCAGTTAGCCAGGCAAGTAAGCCTTCTTCACACTATGACCATTCTTTTTTATAGACAGAGTAATTGGCTGGGGGAATGGAAACCGTTCCTGCACAAGTATTAAGGGAGGGGTGGGGTTGTGCAGGGATGGGTTTACCAGTGAGGTAAAATAGGGTAGATATTGCATATGCTTGAGATTCAGATGTAACTGTGACAAAGCGCGACCAATCAGGATGGCGGCGGAGGGAGACTTCGCCTTCTTGTCTTTGAGGCCGTTGTTGGAAAAGGGCTGCAGGAGGAATCACAAAAAATCTGCCCCATTTGGCTGTGCTAAACAGAGCGTTGAAAAGGGTTGTAGAGGTGGAAATTGTTGGACAAGAGGAAGAAGGGTGGTGTGGAATGATGTAGTGTTGTGATGGGGAGGGCAATAAGGTTGAATTGTGACAAGGGTGACGTAGAAAATGGAGGCAGTTTTGCAGGGGATGGGGAAAGATTATTGATATTGAGGGAGGGGTGCTTTTTGGACGTTGAGTTACCTGAGTAGATGATTCAGGATATTAAGTTGATAGTAGATGTCAACAATGGGGTGTAGTAGCAGTGGCCAGAGCCATGGTCAAAGGAGAGTCAGGGGTCGGTAAACCATAGGAGTTAGATTTAGGGGTTATTTGATGCCCCTAATAGAAGATACAGAATCTTCATTACTGCCATGGGAAGCCTGAAATAAGTCTACCCCTCAGGGTCCCCATGAGGGGTAAGGGCTAGATCATTACCAAAGGAATGCCATGCTCATGGCTTCCTGAGGCCGTTCATGACTGGCACAAAGTCAGCCTTTCATCTTTTTAGCACGGCTCTCACCCTTTAGGAATTGGACAGAGGAAGGGGTTGGGGAAGGTAAGGAAAAAGGAAATGGTTAATGGTTAAAAGCAAAAGAAATATGCTAGACATCTAAGGTCATGCAACACTATAGGAGGGTACAGTAAAAGGTAGTTAAGAGTGGTTGAGTTAATTGCTGCTATGCGTCAACCATCTAGAGTAATATTGAAAGGGTTACAGATGGGTAAAGGAGTTGATGAGTGAATGGGTAAAGGTAGGGTTAGGTAAGGGGGTTAATCAAATGAAGGATATATGCATCTGAGGAAAAAGAACAGGTTGTCAAGGCAGAAGCTGTGGGATTCTGTAAGTATGTCTGATATGTTGGGAGATCGGTGAAGGGAGGGTAGGTGGGGGAAAGCAGAGGTACGGGCTCCAGCAAAGCGTGGACAGGACAACAGAATGTGTGGAACTGACAAACCCTCTACATCACAGATTTCGTTCAAACTTGTTATATTCTGATGTGGAAGACCCAAATTTCAAAATTGAAGTCAATCAGGTTTTGGGGGACAAAATTACAGGGTTTTGAAAATTATAGTATTTTGGAGTCGCACAGCCCCGTGAAAGGAAAAATAGTATTATTTAATAATAATCCCAGGAAGGCCAGTGAGGGCTCATTTTGAAGCTCTCTTTGAGATGTAGCCAAAAATGCATTTGGGTCAGTGATATGGAAAGTATCTTATGAAACATACTTGAAAATCAAACATTTTCTTTCGTTTGGCCCCTAGAATTAGTGCCTTTCCTCCCCAGCCTGATTCGTGTGCCAATCAGTTGTTTAATTATCAAACTATTCAGGGTGAGACCTCAAAGGGTTTTGAATCTGATATTATAATTGGCTCATTCCATATGAATTCAACAGGAGTTAGATAATAATATTACCTCATAGCTTGAGTTTGTTGATTTGGTACATATATTCTTCTTGATGTGGAAGACCCAAATTCCAAATTTTAAGTCAATCAGGCTTTTGGGGACAAAATTACAGGGTTTTGAAAATTATAGTATTTTGGGGTTTCACACTGGCCTCCGAAAGGGAAAATATCAGTATTTTTTATATAAAAAGGAAGGCCTGTAAAGGCTCATTTTGAAGCTCTCTTTGAGATATGTCCAAAAATGAATTTGGACCAGTGCTGGGGAAAGTATGTTATGAAATGTACTTGATAACATACTTTCCCTAGTACTGGTCAAAATGCTGTGTGAAACCCCGAAATACTATAACTGTCAAAACCCCTTAATTTTGGCCCCAAAAGCCTGATTGACTTGAAATTTGGAAGGAGGGTATTCCACATCAAAAAGAATATATTTATCAAATTTAAACAGAATCCTAGACCATGATGCAATATTCTTATCTAACTCTTGTTGAATTCATATGGTAAAATGGAGCTGACCAAGAGATTGATAATTTTACAGTATGTAATTTATTAGTGCGGAGATTTGACTAGAAAGATTGCCATTGGGTATATAGAAGGTCTTAATGTGGGAGTAATAATCCGTGGATGGAATGATTGAGAAGCTTAGTTGGTGTGATGTGGAAATTGTGGCGTAGGGCGCTAGAGTATCTGCCTGGTCATTGCCGGGGATTCCAGCATGGCTGGGCACCCAGCAAAATCTGGATCGAGTGCATAGACATTATGGGTTAATGAGTTACGTGAGTCAGTAAAATAGTGAAAGAGGAAGAAGGGAGTAAGTATGTTTTAGGCAAAAAGCAGTGTGTACAGTTCTGTAGTAAGGACACTATATCAGGAGGGGGTATTTGAAAGAACGAGTTGGGAAGGTTACTGCGAAACCACCACCGGAGGTGGTTTTGGAGCCATCAGTGTAAACATGAATACTGGAGGAATTAATGGAGACGTGGTCAGGGAAATGGGTGAGAAGTACAGAGGGTGGGATATCTGATTTTGGTGGGCCAGGGAAAACAGAGGAGCAAATACGGAGGGAGAATGTAAGCCATGGAGGAACGGAATGGACAGAAAAAGGGAGAGGTCGGAGATGGGGAAAGGGGGGATGGGAGAGGAGGGTATCCAAGCGAATGGAGAAAGGAGTAAACGTGAAGAAGCAAAGGTAGGAAGCAGGGATCGTGGGATAGTTAGTTTGGTGAAGGAAAGTAGGTGAAATCGAGCATAGCATCGGAGAGAGAGAAGGGTACGGCGTCGAGAGAAAGATGGCATGCCTGACCCCTGTATTTAGGCTCTCAACTGGAGAGGAGCGGAAGGCGCCTTGGGTTAAGCGAAGACCACAGTGGTGGATTGTATCAAGGTGAGCAAGAAGAGAGGTTGAGGCAGAGGAGTAGATATGGAGAGGAACAGGGTAACACGAAGATGGAGGAGTCTTGCGATATGAACCCCAGGATATGTTGGAAAGAGTTTGTGAGATTCGGAGGCGGCGGTGAGCTTTTTCTTTAATGTAAAAGATATGGTCTCGCCAGGACAACTTGAAGTCAAAAATAACGCCAAGGAATTAGCCAGAAGGACGGTATTGGAGTGGAGCATTATATAAGAAGAGTGGGGGTTAGGGACTTACACATCAGTGAGAGAAAAGGATGGAGAATTAGAGGCAGAAAAGCGAAAGCCACGGTTAGTGGCCAGGGAAATACTATTGCAGACTAAAGGAATTGACGGAGATTTGGTATGGTGTGCCAGAGGCTCAGATGGTTAAATCATTAACATATAGTGATGCCCAGGCTCCTGGTGGTTAAACTGAGACAATGTCATTAACAGCAAGGAATAAAGTGATGCTGAGCACACTTCCTCATGGGACGCCTTCGAACTGAGTAAAGGATGATGACGTGGAAGAGGAAATTTTGCCCTGGAAAATACGTTTGGAGAGGAAAGACTATGAAGACACCCATGTTTCCGCGTATGCCAAGGGAGGACAATTGTTGGAGAATATGGTATCATATGTTTTTTCTAGGTCAAAGAATATGACTAATACAGATTCATGGTGTGCTAATGCAGATGTATTATATGTCTCGAAATGGGAACGGGGGTTTGCTGTACTTCGGCCACGGCGGAAACCAAACTGGGAAGGAGAGAGATTGTGAGATTCAAGATACCACATTAAGCGGAAGTCAAACATTCGTTCTAGTAGTTTGCCTAAGCAGCTAGCAAGAGTGAAAGGGCGGTAATTTTAAGGGAGGGTACCCAATTGATTGGGTTTCAAAAAGGGGAGGATAAGAGCTCCGTGCCAATGAGAAGAAAAAAATCCTGACGCCCATAGTGGTTGAAAATAGTTAAAAGGAAGGACAGAGAGGAAGATGGGAGGTGTCGGAGCATACGATAGTAAATACCATCATGGCCTTCATAAGTATTGCGGCATGACTTTAAGGCAGCATTGAGTTCAGAGGAAGAAAAGGGAGCAATATAGGATAGGCTGAAGGTGATGGGGGTGCGCTCCCTGATGGTGTTAATGTACGAGAAATGTGAGAGCCACTACTGACATGGCTGAAATAGTCACCCAGTTCATTAGAGACTTGGAGAGGACAGAGATGAGAGTATCTCGAATATGGAGGACAGGGACTGGATGTGGAGGATGCTTGCCTGATAGTTTGTGGATCCGACGCCAAACAGCTGAAATAGATGTAGATGTAATTGAGGAAACATAATTTTGCCAGCTGTTTTACTGTTCCGGATTGTAGAACGAAGATAAGGGGGTGCTCTTTTGAAGGATATAAGGGCTGATGGCTGATTAGGGGTGCCTCGTCTGTAGCGATAACTGTTCCAGGCTGCACGTTTTAAGCGAAGTGCTTTGGTGCAATCACAATTCCACCATGGAACACACTTGGAGGTATAAGGTCTTGAGTTTCGAGGAATGGCTGCATAGACAGTTCTTAGGACGTGATTCTGAAACATTGTAGCATATCTGAAATGGGCGAGAAGGGAGATGGAGGGGTAGGGATAGTAAAGAGTGAAGTGAAAGCACGCCAGTCAGCTCTATGAAGTAGGAGAAAGGAGTACTGGGAAGTGGTCACTATAGGGGAAGTGGTCTAGAACTGACCGATGGAAATCTAAATCGAGAGAAAGGGAGCATAGAGAGAGGTTAAGGAATGAAAAAGATTACGTGCACATGCCAAAGTGTGTGGGGCGATCTGAATTAAGAATGATTAGGTTATTTGTGGAAAGAAAGCATTCTAGAGATCGGCCTCGGGAGGTGGTGATAGAATCACCCTACAGAGTGTGGCGGCAGTTAAAATCATCAACTACGAGGAAAGGAGGTTGGAGTTGGGAAATAAGAGTTTGGGGTTTCAAAGTCAATGGGGTGGGAAAAGGAGATGTAGATTGAAATACCTGTGATCCAACGGCGAAGAAAGATGTGAATAACTGTGCACGGGACAGTGGTTTGAAAGGGAGGTATGACATAAGGTGTATTCTGATGGATATGTATAGACGAGACATAAAGGATGTGTGAGGAAGAGACAAATTGGTAGTTAGGAATTGGAATAGGAGGATGTGTAAGAAAAGTCTTTTGGAAACAGATAATGGATGGATTATAAAAAGAAAGGATATGACGAAGGTCAGGTCTGTGAGAACGGAAACCGTGAATATTCTAATGTAGGAGTTATAACTGGAGAATTTAAAGAGGAAGGAGCTAGGGGTGAGATAAGGAATTGGAGGAGGGTCTAGTATCGAGAGGGGTATCAGGAGGTTGAGGATTTAGGAAGGTCATAATTCTGACATAAATGATTTACGTGTGTGTGGGGGGGGGGGGGAGCCAGGGGGTGTTGTGACATGAGTGATTCCCGTGTGTATCCTGGAGGGAGTGGAAAGGATAGAGGGGGTGGAGGGAGGGAGAATGTGCGTATAGTTGGAGTTGGAGGGGGTGGGTTGTGTTGGGAGGGAGTAGGAGGAAGTGGTGTGGGTGGAATATGAGTGGTAGGAGGATGGACATTGGAAGGATGGATAGTTGGAGTTGAGGGGGATGTGTTGTCTTGGGAGGGATTACGAGTAAGGGGTGTAGGGGTGCTACGAGTAAGAGGGGGATGGATTTCAGGAGGATGGATATCGGTGGTGGACGGAATTGAGGGGGTTAGGTTGTGTTGAGAGGGAGGAGGAGGAAGGGGTGTAGGGGGAATATTAGTAGGAGGGGTATGGATATCGGCAATCACTTCAAGTGTGGAAGGAGCATGAGTTCTGGAATCTTGTGTCTTAAGCATATAACTTTGAATGTCATCCATTGTTTCTGCAGTGGAGTTGGTTGGAGAGTTTTGTGGGAAGGTAATTGTTTCTGCAGTGGAGTTGGTTGGAGAGTTTTGTGGGATAAAGTTTTTCTTATGAGGGGAGGAAGAGGAGACTGGTGTCTCAGGAATAAAGGTGAAGGTAGGTGGAGGTGATTGTGCTGTAGGGAAGGGTTAGAACGTTCAGTCTGTCTACTGCGGGTAGTGCGGGGAGGGAGAGGGGGTGGTATTGGGGTTGTAGTTGAGATTGGAGCTGTGGTTGAGATTGGGGTGTCTGGGTTTAGAAAGGCAAAAGAATTGGTCTGAGGGAGGTAGAATGTAGAAGTGGAAATGGGCACATCTTGGGGTGGAGGGGAGGGGCTGAGCGTACAATGTTACTATGTTATGGAGTATGAGAGAAACCTTGACGTGCTTCCTGTCTGGCTTCACGTAAAGTGAGACCATTTTTGTATCAGAGTTGCTACCTCAGATTCAAACTTGTAAGTGGGACAGCCTCTATAAAATACATTATGGGGGCCGCCGCAGTTAGCACATACGCGTTTGTGCTGAGCAGTTTGATCGGTTATGACCAGGTTGGGCACAGAGGGGGCATCGATCTGTGGAATGCCAGTGTTTGGCAGGATGTCCAAAGCGCCAACAGTTTTGACATTGACGGGGAGGGGGTGGGTATGGTCGAACAGGGAGGGATTGTCCACCAATGTAGATACGTAAAGGAAGGTCATGTGTACGGAAAGTAATTTTGGCAATGTTGGTCAGACTCTTTCGTTGACCTCTAGGAGGAATGGTGTAGCCATGTACTGATTTCACATCTTGGTCTTTGAGGCATCCTAATAAGTCTTCTCCACAGTCTGACCAATCTTTGGTATCGACTGGGCAGTTTGCTTGGGAGAGAAAGACGATGAGGTTCTGCAGGAATGGGATTGCCAGAATGATCAGTTAAATCTGATAGTGCTATAGATTCAGTTTCTGATCTGACTGTTACAAGACGGGAGCGATCACGTCTGGTATAGAAAGGGACTCTGCCCACTTGTTTTTGGAGGCATTGTTGAAAGAGAAGACTTGCCTGAGTAAAGAGCTGTAGAAGGAATCACGAAAAAACGGTCCCATTTAGCTGGGCTAAACAGAGTATTTAAGATATCTGTAGGGTTGGTGGTGGTGGATGGTCGGGGACGTGTGGAAGAGGGAGTATTACGGAGTGATAGAGAAAAAGGCTGTAAGGTAGAAATAAGGGAGAATGGGGTGCTTGATGAAGGTTGCGGGGGTAGAGTTAATGAATTTGAGGAAGTTGGAAGGGTAAGAATGTCTTCTGGAGATAGAGTCTCTGCTTGGGTGGGTAATGCACTAGTAGGCATTGAGGAGTGGGTAGTAGTTTCTGTTCAGAGTCATGGTCAAAGGAGAGCCTGGGGTGGCGCTATTTGATAAAGGGCCAAGCCTCATTGCCCCTAATAAAGGGATTACGTCTTCATTACTAGTCATGGGGAACCTTGATTATATAAAAAGGAATACGTCCACCTCCATCGCTACTGAAGGTAAGGGCTAGACATAGATCAGGAGTACCGTGCCCATAGTTCCCGCAGGCCATTCAGGACTGGCACAAGGTCAGCCTTTCATCCTCTCAGCACGGCTCTTACACCTTATGAAGTAAATAGTAAAGGGGATGGAGAAGGGACGGAAACAAATGCTGGAGAGGGAAAAGACCAAGCAAAATTAGTTGTCGAAGGCTGAGGCCCTAGGCAGGGGAGATCCCTGTATTGAGTCTCAGTCTCCATCTCCTATGCCACTGCATGACAAAACAGGTAGAGCAATTGGGGTATCCGGGCAAGAGTAGTTTTCCAGCATTCTACTTAACTTTTTCTTTCTATTTCTTTTATTGCTTTTCTTTCTACATCTTTTCTTCTTTTTCCTCCTTTCCTTTTTTTCTTTCATTCTTTTTCATATCTGGTATTTATCAAAACAACAGGTTTCCCATATTATTTTATTATTGGACGTATTATTCTAACCATGAAAACATCTTCCACAGTAATATTTAAATGCACTTAATAATTCATTTCTTTCTGGATTGGGAACACAAGCTAAGTTTTCTCCCACTCCAATCCCTTAAAATAATGCATTTAAAAATATCTATTCACATCTATTTGAAAAATACTCAACATAATTCACAAAAAATTTATCATTTTATATCCAAAGGTATTCTTTATCACTGACAAACTCATTTGAATAAAACTATGAAAGCAACTCGCACTTTTCTGAATATGAACTAATATATATTTCAGAAACATACTGGACAAAATATTTTTAAATAAAATAAAATTACATACATACTAACATGTGAAAGTATATAATATATATTATATATATATAATATATGTATATATATAATATATAATATATAATATATAATATATATCATATAATATAATATAACATATATAATATATATATCATATATATATATAACAAACATATATAACATATATAACATATATAATATATATAATATATATAATATATATAATATATATAATATATATAACATATATAACATATATAATATATATATATATAACATAATATATAATATAATATAATATAATATTAGTATATAAATATAATATATATATATATAATATAATATTAGTATAATATAATATTAGTATAATATAATATTAGTATAATATAATATAATATATATAATATAATATATATATATATATAATATAATATATATAATATAATATAATATAATAAATATAATATATATAATATAATATAATATATATAAATAATATAATAATAATATATATAATATAATATAATATAATATAATATAATATAATATAATATAATATAATATAATATAATATAATATATATAAATATAATATATATAATATAATATATATATATAATATAATATAATATAATATAATATAATATAATATAATTAATATAATATAATATAATATAATATAATATAATATAATATAATATAATATAATATAATATAATATAATATAATATAATATAATATAATATAATATAATATAATATAATATAATATAATATAATATAATATAATATAATATATAAATATAATATAATATATAATATAATATAATATAATATAATATAATATAATATAATATAATATAATATAATATAATATAATATAATATAATATAATATAATATATATATATAATATAATATAATATAATATAATATAATATAATATAA
>NW_020868622.1:42500-55000 GCF_003789085.1 Penaeus vannamei | reverse complement strand
AATAACAGTAATAATAATAATAATAATGGAGTGTAATTTCTCTTTTCCTCTTCTGAGGCAACACAAACCTTTAGTATACTACAAAACATTCATGTTGCCAAATGTAGAAAAGGTATGAATGAGAATGAATAGCTTTACAATACAAGAGATGTATCGGACCAGTTTCAAATATATCTTCACCAGAAATACATGTATTTCTGATGAAGATATATTTGAAACAAGTTTTATACGGTAAAGATATTCATTCACATTCATATACTTTCTACACATCTTCCACCTTGAATATGTATCATGTTGTATTTGCATAAGGCTGGGGGTGCTATAATAGTTAGCAACACTTCCCAAACACTGTGCGATTACAGTTAACTCCAAGCTGAAAATTATCAGTTACCTGGCCCCCACCACCCTAGTCTCCCCCATTGACTTGAAGACTAACTTATAATATTGAGCAAACATTATGAAGCACCGCATAAACCAGAATATGTAAGCATGGCAAAAATCAACTGGATTCCAAACTATTGCACGACCTCAAGATGACTTGAAAGGGAAAAGGAAATGATAATAAATGTGTGAACTTACTTTACCCAAAAATCCCGGGTAAAAAAGTTTGGCAAATGAACATGATCGCAGGGTTGTTGGCGTGTATCAAGTTTCCCCATTTGTGCCCGACTCGTTCTGTAGTTTGCAAGCAACATTCTGCACCTAAAAGCTTTTATTTTGCTATAATTTTCAATAATATAAAAAAATTGTAGGTTTACCTAAACTTTAGGTGCTATTGCCTAAAAGCTTTACAATAATATTAAAGCCTCTAATATTGGACAAAAACTAGTTCCGTCCTATGAGCCAATGGCGCTGGAATGGTCGTGATGTGATGCCATCCGCTACTCTGTCCACAACAGCCATGGCATGTGTGTACATGCCACCCGGTGGCAAGGGGTTACTATGAAAAACAAGTACTTGAAAATATTGAAGAAATAAAAATATTCAGGTTATGTTGATTAAAATAATAATAAAAACAATAGCAATAGCAAAACAAAACATATCAAGTTAATTAATTAATTAATTAATTAATCAATTAATTAACTAATCAATTAATAATGAAAATAATAATAATAATAATAATAATAATAATAATAAATAATAACAATAACAACAATAATAAAACAATAATAATAATAATAACAATAACAATAATAATAATAATAATAACAACAACAAAAATAATAACAATAACAACAATAATAACAACAATAATAATAATAACAATAACAATAACAACAATAACAATAACAATAACAATAATAATAATAATAATAATAATAATAATAAATAACAATAACAATAATAATAATAATAATAATAATAATAATAATAATAATAACAATAATAATAACAATAATAATAACAATAATAATAACAATAATAATAACAATAATAATAACAATAATAATAACAATAATAATAACAATAATAACAATAATAATAACAATAATAATAATAATAACAATAACAATAATAATAATAATAATAATAATAATAATAATAATAATAATAATAATAATAATAACAACAATAACAATAATAATAATAAAATAATGATAATAATAATATAATAATAATTAATAATAATAATAATAATAATAATAATAATAATAATAATAATAAATCAATAATAATGACATTAGCAATAATAATAATAATAAAAAGAAGAAGAAATATCAATAATGCAGACAACAGTAACAAGACTAGTACAATAAGAAATGAAACATAGGTAAATTGTTAATAGTTTAAACAAATAAATGTGCTAGATGACAAAGAACAAATAGCACTATGGTCAAGTGTTGTGGTAAAAAGGCAAATGAACCATAAAGTCAATCCTATTCTATTGAAATACCTTATCAAACCAAACATTCCTCCCATTTTTTTTCAAATATGAACAATAAATATATTTTTTGGTAATCTTTTGTTGTCCAATGCTATTTATCACACTACTTTATCTTTCATGTTACATGGTTCTAGCTGTAATTTTTAGTTTCTAATTCTTTTACAAAATATAATTAGCTTCTTTAATGTAACTAAAATCTAATATTCTCTCTGTTTTCCATACCTTTGACCTACATTTTCTCAACTTCTAAAATTGAAAATTTGGAAAATCATGGAAAAATATGCTTTTTCCCAACTAGACTTCTATCTGATAAAAAAAATAATCACAAATAAAACCAATTCCAACAAAATGCCTTAAATGCTAAAATCTGTGATAAACTATTATTTTTTGTTTTTTTCAAAAAATCTTCATCAAGACTATCATGTACAGAAATACATTAAACTAAAATTCAACAAACTGCCTAAGAAAAGAAAAAGAAAGAAACTGCAGTTATACTGTAGTTTCTTGTCCAGCCATTTTGTTTTACAAAACCTTTAGTCATTATAGAAAATTGTTTAAATAATTAACGACAATGATCAAATATTAATAAAAAACACACTCATTAAAAAGCTCTAAAACACACAATTTCTAGCTCACTTTCTTGACTCTTCTCACTTTCTGGCATTAACCCATTAACACTGGTATATTTTGAAGCTGAAAATAAAAGATTCTGGGTGGTTACAAAATCGGCGGGCAGGGATGCCCCAGACTCTGCCCGCCCACCCACTGCGGCCCGCTGCTGCATCAGAGCGTGAGCCCCGATACAGCGTCACACTGGCAGGACACCCGGCAATGTTTATTTTTTCAGGTGTCTCATATGTGGGACACCCGTCGATTGTGGGTTAAAATCCATATAAATATTCTAAATATTTTCTTTTCCTTTTACAAAGTGGATCAATCACCACATAATTCTGCCTCAGACAAGTTGACAACAGCCTAGCTCTTCAACAAATACATGATTTAATCATTTATGAAAATGCTAAAAGTGCCTGAACCAAACTCCTACTCAATCCTCCTGATGCTTGCCACTGGTTATGAGCAAGCCAAGGTACTTTCTTGTTTTTTCATTATGTGGGAAAATAAAACAAAGTCTAAAATTCATCACCAGCAGAAAAAACATAAATGTTCTTTTAATACAACTAGCAACAAAAAGACTGGGTTACTGATTCATGACATGGTTGTCGATATGAAGCATCCTCTGATTTTCAAAATTTGAAGTACCAAGTAATTTTCTCCTGGGCTTTATGCCTACCTTCAACTGCCTTCCTTGATAAAATTAACCAGACGATGCTAAGCAGTGTTTGAGAGCACACAAAAACTTAATTTGTAATATAAAAAGTAATATTAACAAATAGTGATCTACTATAGGTAAAAAGTAAAGTATCCATATGGGCTAGAGATGATATGGCCACCAATTTGATTACCTTATGACAATAATAACTGGAATAACATAACTAATGATGCTACTGTGCACCACATTCTAACATATTCAACAAAGCTACTTTTTTAACAACAACAGTGGTGCAATTGCTAGTTCTATACAGTATGACTAGCAAATCTGAAAGCAATGCTAACATTATCTTTCAGCTCCATAGATAAAAATACCTGACTCCCAACGGTACTAATGAAATACCATGCCACATCAGTACTTTTAAGTAAATCATAGTAATGTATAAAACCTAAACCGCCATTAAGACCAAAATAAAAAATAATACATAAAAAACTTTTTTTTTTTTTCATTATGAAGATAGTGCTAATAATATAAAAATCATAATGATAATCATAACAGTGGTATAATGAAGATGTCGACAGCTTAGCAACACCACCTGAACAAGTTATAATTGAGACACATCTATATTGGACTGTACTCTCATATAAAATTAAATAAATTGTGAATAATATTTTCTTCTCTTCCCTAATAAATTGTAAAGCAATACAGTTCATAATAGAAATGTGAAAAATAATCACGTTTTTTTTCTCCTACAGTTCAGATAAGTTGAGAACAGTTATGGCATTGCCAGTATGTATGAAATATTGCAGTTTTCACTGTGACATCAACAAGCTGACACCAGGAGTGACCTGGTTTTGTTTTGTTAATTCCTCTCACTAAGAGCTGGCTCCAGAAACAGTTGTTAGACCAAAATGACCTCATCACTCCTTGAATCCTCAGAAAGAAAAGTTTTTATTTTTCTTATTATTTGTAGGGAACACTGATAACAACAACAATTATAATAACATTAAAAACATTTATAATGGTAAGTTAAACAAGATTCAAGAAATGGGATTAACAGGTGAGATCACATATGCCTAGCAAGCAAATCCCTAAAGACAGCATTTGTGTAAACAAATTTCACATAACAAAAACACAGCACATGTAACTGGCACTGATGATGAAGAAAACAATTCTTTCTATGTCAGCCAAATACACAATTAATTTTCCTTGTAGACTTACTGCACTATTCAAACTTTCATTAATGCATTATTATCAAGACAAAAACTATTTTTAAAATTCATAAAAATGTACAATATCATGATTCATTTTAACTTACTTTCTTCGTTCTGGCATTTCCTGAACTAATGAACTAATATAAATTTGATATTTAACCCAGTCACGCCGGGTACATTTTGTAGCCAAAGTAAAAAAAAAATCTGGGCGGCTACAAAATCGGCGGGCGGAGCTTCCCCGGAGTCTGTCCGCCCGCCAGCCACAGCCCGCTACTGAGTCGGAGTGCGACCCCGACACAACGTCACACTGTCAGGATGTGCGGAGTGTTTATTTTTTTCGGGTGTCTCAGATATGGGACACCAGGCGTGAGTGGGTTAAGGAACCGTTCATTTCAACCATCAATTTGATTGCCCTTTTAAGTCATTAAATTATCATTGAAAGAATTAAAAAAAGAAAAAATAAATACATATTAACATGGGAATGACCTTGTTTCCCTTAACTGTCACAAAACTAACATTTTACTCACTGAAATTGCACAAATCATAAAAATTGAATGATAACATTACTAACACATTAAGCCCCTACCCTCATTCAACAAGGCTCATTTAGTGACAAAATCACAAAGGTAAGAAATTATTTTTACAGCTATAATCACACAAATGAAATGGGGGGGGGGATATTAATGATAGTAAATTGTGTTAAAAATTCTAGCAGAAAAAAAATGGAATGTATCAGAAAATATTTAATTTACAGAAAATACCCCCAAAAAGAGGACTGAAAAAAATCATATGATAACAAAAGTTGCAATTGCAACTCATATATCATTTATAATTGGAATATGCACACTGGACATAAATTATATTACTAACTTTTAATCTGCCCTCTTTTCCTAATCCTTTCATCCCCATAAACATTAAACCATCATTTATGTGACATATAAGAAAGCTGAATAGAACTTACACTTTCCCACAGAAAAACACCTCAAACCTCACCCAAGTACCAAATAATCAGCTGAGAGGACTATACAACAGGTAATTTCACATAACTGTGACTAAGCAACCCTTCAATATAATAATATGCCAACTTTGTTTCTATTCTAAATATTAACACAAAAAAAGAATCAGAACAGCAGCTGAGAAAATAGATAAAATACAATAAAAATCTAACATGTATATTTTATCTCTTCTTAGCTCTTTCTTATGATATACTGAGAAAAAACATGGCCAATTCTTCCTTTTATGCATTGGTTTTCTTTTGTTGAACTTATGCCAACATCTCATATAAGACTTACATAAGCTCTTTCAACATTTCAGATCAGATATTTTTATAGCCATTTATGACCAGTTCTTTATATATTCAAGAACTTTGTCTTTTTCTTCGAGTTCATATTACCAGCTTTCTTTATTGGGGGAGGGGGAAATTCACATTCATTTACCTTTATACCTGAGCCTTTGGATAGAAAATCCATTCAAGCTTAGCTACCTTTGATTACAAACATAAATTGGTATCTGGGTGGTTGTTGGTTTCTCCTGAGATAATGACTTTTTTCTCCATATATGAATCTTTAAAACAAAATTGAACTAGTTTTCAGTCTCAACGATATGACTGTGCTAGAAAAAATATCTATATACCTAAATTGATAAAAATAAAATATGAACACATACTAAGGTGATAACAACTATTGCTATTATAATCTTTTTTTCACAATTTTCAATAAGATACAAACTGAATCAATTACTCAACTCACACTTTAAAAGAATGAGTCTATCTTACCTTAAACACCATCATCACTATAGCTAACAAAAATATTTCTTATAACTATTCCATAAAATATATTTTTCTTGCAAGATGCAAGACACAAGGCACTGGCAATCTGTAAAATACTCTGGCTCTTAAAAATGTCCATCTATGGCTCCCATAAAAAAAGACAATACATAAAAAAGATTCCTGATGTGGAATGTAAGTTTGCCCTAACTGAAATCTGATTTTTTTTTTAAACACAAAAACCTTTTCTCCCTCAGCAAAAGGCCTAAGACGTACACCTGAATGTTACACCTGCAGAACCAGGCCAGCTGCTGAGATGTTGTCTCCACCACCTGCTGTGTGCCGGACTGAAGTACATACAAGAACAGGAGCTACACATATCTGTTGGAATGGGAAGGCAGTCAATGGAACATCAAACAAAACAAATGAAAGAAACAGAAAAGGGAGAAAGAAAAGAGAAAGTGACAAATAGAATAATGGATCTATGAAATTCATCATTCCAAGGCACCCTTGTAAATTTTAGACTCCACTTACTTAAATACATACATTGGCCATCCTTTAGGGCATTTGACTATTACAATTTAAATTATTTTGTTAAGTAATTATCAAAACCTACTTAACGGGACTATCCTTAGGGTGTGAAAATTTTTAGGTTAAATTGAGTTAGCTAACGTATTGTATAGGTACATGAATGAGGAAACTACCAAACGAATATTAAAGCCCAGCTATGGTTAGTTCTAAGGCAGCGCACACGAGACCCGCCCACACATGGGGAGGCACGCCACTAATGTGCGCCCCGGTACACCTATGTGGACTTTTGCTTGTTGCAATTGTACTTACGGTATTTGATAACGACACTGCACATAGATATGAGTTTGTGAATATTCAAAGAACACTTTTATACCAATATCAGAAAAAAATTATATCAGTGATTTAAGACAAAATATTTTGTGAAATGTATCTAAAAAAACAAAAAAATAAAAAATTAATAAATTTTGTGTACTTTTACACATGAAATATGCTTTCATCGTGAAACCCTGGTAATATGTTGTAGCTTACGAAGGGACCTATATGTATACCGAGTACAAAGCACAAAGATTTATCTAGTTTAGATTAGTTGTCTCTATGGTTAAGGGGACCGTCCAAGCAAAATGGCCACCTTTCCCTACTCTTTACATCATAAAAAAATATCGGTTAGAGATAAATGATTGATTTTTTTTTGCATGATATAGAGTAAAGAATTGTGCTCCTTTATATATATAAATTTTAACTTTGCTCCCCCACTGGGGGGGCACCCCAAAAAAAAAAAAATCGAAAAAAAAAAACTTTTTTTTTTGGTATGTCTTCGGTACATCCGAACTATCACAGTTCTTTACTGAATATTCCCCCAAAAATACTTATGTTAGATCAACCCTAGCCTATAGCCATGTAAAAGGCCGAATTTTGAATTTCCTTTTTTGGGGGGCGGGGGACAGCTTGACATAGAGAACTATTTTTGATTTTTTTTTTTCAGCATTAAAATATTATTTTTTTTTGATTAAGGCAAAAATTCAAAAATCGGCCTTTTACATGGCCTTGGGACGCCAAGGCTCTAGTGAAAGCAACAAACTGCATTTGAATCACATGAAAATTACAAGAGTTGGGATGTACCAAATATTCATAAAAAAATAACAGAGCTACAGAGTTTTGTATTTGGCCCTTTGCCAAAGTTTGTTATCTCTGTTATTTTTCTCTGAATCTAATGATATTATATATCAAAAAAATGCTTATTTAGTGTACTTTGCAATGCAATGATTACCAAGTCAATAGGAATTTTTATTTTCAATAGGGACGCTATTCTGTAAAGGTATGTAATTTTTTTTTATTCGTTGTTCATAAAAGTTGATATTTTCATGTGAAAAGCTTAATAAATGCATTTTACCATAGAGGCAACTAATCTAAACCAGATAAAAACCTTTTTTTTTTCTTTTTTTTTCTTTTTTTTTAAGAAATGGGGAACTGTGGATGGCAACATTAGTACAAAATCATTCTAATTATGAAGTCCTGGCATGAATACAACATGGTGGTTCAATTTTGAGAATTTTAAAAGCATATGAATTTAGTACATTGAATTCGAGAACTTACGAAAGTCGTTGAATTTTTCCCATGCCTCACACAGAGGGGAAGATGGTCACTGGGTGTTTATAATTTTCGAGGATGATCATATGTATGTGAACGCACGCACATAAAGTTAAAAAGATTAACCCAGTCACGCCGGGGTACATTTTGTAGCCCAAATTTAAAAAATCCGGGAAGCTACAAATTCGGCGGGCGGAGCTTCCCCGGAGTCTGTCCGCCCGCCCGGCCGCCCGCCGCTTTTGCCGCGGAGCACGGCTCCGAGAAGGCATCGCACTGGCGGGCAGCCCGAAACTGTTTATTTTTTCCTTGTGTCTCATATATGTGACACCCGGGATGGATGGGTTAATCATCATCATTTAATAGGCCTACAATGACTTTCATATCTAAATAATAAAATATATTAGTTATCCCTCTCATACCATTTTCATCGATAATTGTCAATATTAACAGACTGCAAAGGAGAACAAGTGTATAGTTTATGATTAGTCATTTGCACCCATTATCTTTACTAAGAAGTGCATAAAATCATGCAGATGGCTAGGTGTTGTGGGATTTTTGCCAATTTATGGTGCTTAAGACTTACGTTAACGTCTAAACATATTCATTTTTATCAGGAACACACGAAACGGATGCAATAGCTTTTTGAACGCCAGACGAAGACTACGCATACAACCGAGCTCAAAATTCCATATAGTTTTTATTTCAGAGCAGGTATTACTGAGTACTATCATCTTCAACATGAAATAATCTGTATCTCGCTTATACATCCGAAGTTTAAAAATCTGACATTTAGGTAACATTCGTATTGAATTGATCTTTACAATGGTAACTACCAATTTCAAATCAATTCAAATTGTCCCCTGCTGTGATGTACCAACCGTTGAGTGAAATGTAACGGAAATATTTCAATCCTTCCTTATAAGGATATTTTTAAACATTAGTGCTTCGAATGTGATATACGTATATATTACCTCGTAAACTAAAACATATTACCAGGGAGTCTCGATCGAAGCATATTTCGTGTGTAAAAGGACACAAAACTTACACTTTTTTTTAGATATATTTCACAAAATATTTCGCCATAAATGACGGATATAATTTTTTCCTGATATTGGTATAAAAGTGTTCCTTGAACATTCACGAATTCATATCTATGCGCAATGTCATAATAAAATGACTTATGCACGATTGCCGCAAGCAAAAGTCCACATAGGTGTACCTGGGCGCTCATTAGCGACGTACCTCTCCGGGTGCTGAGGAACTCGCGCGTCGGCTGCAAGACAACGAGCCATAGCAGGCGGTTAATACTCGTTTGGTAGTTTACTCATCCATGTACCTATACTATACGCTAACTAACTCAATTTAAACCCCTTCCCCCCGCTCCATCAGGGACGGTCCCCTTAAATGCATTTATTAACCCACTAATGATGGGTGTCCCACATATGAGACACCTGAAGAAATAAACATTGCCAGGCGTCCCACCAGTGTGACGCTGTATTGGGGCTCGAGCTCCGACGCAGCAGCGGGCCACGGCAGGTGGGTGGTCAGAGTCTGGGTCAGCCCCGCCTACCGATTTTGTAGCCGCCCGGAATCTTTTATTTTCGGCTTCAAAATATACCGGCATTAATGGGTTAAACTTTTCAGACTGAAATATCTACTTATATATCCAACAAACAAACAAAAGGAGACATACCTCTACAGAATAGTGTCCCTATTTAAAATAATACTTCTGACTGACTTGGTAATTATCGCATCCCAAAGTACACTAAATAAGTTTTTTGTATATATAACATCATTAGATTTAGCGAAAAATAACAGAGCAAATGAACTTTGGCAAGTATCCAAAATAAAGAACATCATATCTCCATACTTTGTATACACAAAGCTAGGAACACACAACTTTTGTAATTTCATGTGATTGAAACACAGTTTGTTGCTTTCGCTAGAGCATCGGGACCCTGAGAGCGTATAAATGGCCGATTTTTTAATTTTGGATTAATTTTTAAAAATATAAATACATAAAGCTGAGAAAAAAGACCAAAAAGTGTACTCTATATCAATTGGTCCCCCGCCCCGCCTAAAAAGAGCAAATTTAAAAATTGGCTATTTAAACACTCTCAGGGTTGAAATGCTCTTGCTAAACCAACAAACTGTTTCAATCGCATGAAAATTAGAAAAGTTATGTGTTCCTAGCGCAGTGAAAAAAAAAAAACTTTTGGGGGTGCCACTCCCCCTTTGGAGGGGCAAGATTAAAATTATATATGAGATGAAGCACAATACTCTATATCATGCAAAAAGAATCAATGAGTTATCTCCAACCAATATTTTTTTATGATGGAGTGAGTAGAGAAAGGTAGGCATTTCCCGGGACAGTCCCCTTGATGATAATTAAAATAATGAAGAGGAGGCAATGGAAAGACACACAGGAGGAAGAAGAAGAAGAGGAGGTGGCGAAAGAGGAGAAGACAGAGGAGGAAGAAGAAGAGGAGGTGGAAAAAGAGGAGAAGACAGACAGAGGAGGAGACAGAAGAGGAGGAGGAGGAGGAGAGGAGGAGGAGGAGGAGGAGGAGGAGGAGAGGAGGAGGAGGAGGAGGAGGAGGAAGAAGAAGAGGAGGAGGAAGGAGAAGAGGAGGAGGAAGGAGGAGGAGGAGGAGGAGGAGGAGGAAGAGGAAGAGGAAGGAGAAGAGGAGGAGGAGGAAGAGGAAGGAGAAGAGGAGTGATGGAGTGAGTAGAGAAAGGTAGGCATTTCCGGGACAGTCCCCTTGATGATTAATTAAAATAATGAAGAGAGGCAATGGAAAGACACACCAGGAGGAGGAAGAACAAGAGGAGGTGGCGAAGAGGAGAAGACAGAGGAGGAGAAGAAGAGGAGGTGGAAAAAGAGGAGAAGACAGAGGAGAAGACAGTAGAGGGACAGAAGGAGGAAGGTGAGGAGGAAGGAGGAAGAGGAGGAGGAGGAGNAAGTAATTTTTCACTTTTATATTTTGTTTTATTGTACTTTTTTTTTTTTTTTTTTTACACTTTATTTTCTTGAGAGAAATAGACAGAGGAAAAAAGAGACAGACAGAGAGAAAAGGAGACCGAGGAGAAACAGAGAACAGAAATAGTTGGCCACAAGAAAAAGAAAAAACATAGAGAAAACAGAAAGAAAAAAACAGAGACAAAGAGAAAAGAGACAGAGATAGAGACAGATTAAGAGAACAGGAGAAAAGTGACATAGATTAAGTGACAGAGACCAGAAAAAACGAAGACAGAACAGATAAGAGAGAGAAAGAGAGGATATAGACAGTAAAAGAAGACAGAAAGAAAGAGAGAGACAGTAAAAAAGAGGCAAAAAAGCAAGAAAAAGAGAGAAAGAGAAGAGAGAGAAGAAAAGAGAAAAGGATAGAAAGAGAGAGAAAGAAGAGAAAGAAGAGAGGAGAGAGAGGAGAGAGAGAGAGAGAGAAGAGGAGAGAGGAGGAGACCGAGAGAGAGGAGAGAGAAGAGAGGAGAGAGAGGAGAGGAGAGAGAGAAAGAAAGAAAGAAAGAGAAAGAAAGAAAGAAAGAAAGAAAGAGAAAGAGAGAGGGAGAGAGAGAAGAAAGAAAAAGAGAGAGAAAAAGAGAAAAAGAAAGAAGGACAAAGAAAGAGAAAAGAGGAGGAGAGAGAGAAATGAGAAGAGAAGATGAGAAGAAAGAGAGAGAGAGGAAACAACATGACAACCAGCCCGGAGAGCGATTGACAGGACCGTAACCGATGCAGTAACAAGCACCTCGTTTGCATGTTTCCTTGTTCGGTCGTTGCCTGCACGTCGTCTGTCACGGCTGTTTTCGCTTGCAGCAGCACAGCGGCACTTGCTTATGATTGCTCTCTGCAAGAACACGGCACCCTCCCCCCCCTCACCCTCCCTCCCTCCTCCTACCCCTTCCCATTATACTTCCCCCTCCTACCCCTTCCCTTATCCTTCCACCCCCTCCTACCCCTTCCCTTTATCGTTCCCCCTCCCTCCCTCACCCCCTCCTACCCCTTCCCTTTATCCTTCCCCCTTCTCGATTGCAACATTGCAGGATACGTCGAACTCGGGTTTCGCCTTTGCAACTTGGCTACGTTGTCGTGGGATGAAGATTAGATGTATTTATTGGGAGGGGAATTAGGATTGAGGATTGGAGGAGTGGGAAGGAGGAGGGAGGAAGAAGGAGAGAGAGAAAAGTGAGAGAGAGAGATAGAAGGAGAGAGAGGGGGAGAGAGAGAGAGAGAGAAGAGATAGTAGA
>NW_020868622.1:20000-25000 GCF_003789085.1 Penaeus vannamei | reverse complement strand
CTTATTCGACGAAGGGAAGGACAAGAAAACACACGAATATACTTATTCGACGGAGAGAGATATACTTATTCGACGAAGGGAAGGACAAGAAAACACACGAATATACTTATTCGACGATGGGAAGGAGAAGAAAACACACGAATATACTTATTCGACGAAGGGAAGGGAGAGAGAAAGACGAAGGGAAGGAGAAGAAAACACACGAATATACTTATTCGACGAATATGAAGAAGGAGAAGAAAACACACGAATATACTTGACGAAAGGAGAAGAAAACACACGAATATACCGAAGGCCTTTTCGCTCTTGTTTCGTCAGTAGAAGGCTATAACGAAGATGCCCTGACGAAGCAATAGCGAAAAGGCCTTCGGGATATTCGTGTGTTTTTCTTGCCCTTCCCTTCGTCGTTCCTGTTGCAATCTGTTCATCATGAATTCCACACATGGAACAGAATGTACAGTGAATACAAGAACAGAATGTACAGTGAATACAAGAACAGAATGTACAGTGAATACAAGAACAGAATGTACAGTGAATACAAGAACAGAATGTACAGTGAATACAAGAACAAAATGTACAGTGAATACAAGAACAGAATGTACAGTGAATACAAGAACAGAATGTACAGTGAATACAAGAGTAGAAGAGAGTAAGAAGAAGGCTATGAGAAGTGTGACTGATTACCTATCCCTATCTATCTATTCCTGTCTATCTATCTATCTGAATACAAGGATTGAAGAGGATGAGGAGAAAGCTAAGGTGCCAGTTAGTGAGTTTTTGTCAAAAGGATTTACTTGTAACCAGATTTAAACTTTGAAGGAATTGGTATAAAGAAGATTACAGCTGATAAACAAAACAAAACAAAAACAGTTTAGATATTAATTACATTACAAATAAAACAAATAAAACCTTTTTTGGAATCGAATCCTTAATCAACTTAATTACAAAACTTGCCAAATTTATACAAGTTTCAACTCTACTTACCGCGATGACGATTCATAATTAGAGTTTTCACGAAAGATAAAATGATAAAGTTCTATTTAATCCCCCCTAAGAAATAATAATTAAAAAAATGATAATCCAAGGAGAATTTAAAAAAAAAAGTCGAAAATTCATATTCTCCATTTACAATTTTTTTTTTTTTTTTTAAAGGACGAAGGCGTATGAAGTTTTGTAAAATTCATACAAAAAGATGGTTCATCAAAAAGCAGATTATACTGGTACAATACATCATTGAGGAGGATTTAGGATGCTTTTGATGGTATGAGGTTTTGTCAAGGAGATTATTTCTCTTTGGGAAAAAAAAAGTTTGGTGACGGAGATACTTGGGAGAAATTGTAATCAGAACTGCTATACAGAAGATTTTTTTGAAAGTCTCTCTCTCTTTCTCTGTCTTTCTCTCTCTCTCTCTCTCTCTCTCTCTCTCTTCTCTCTCTCTCTCTCTCTCTCTCTCTCTCTCTCTTTCTCTCTCTCTCTCTCTATCTATCTATCTATCTATCTATCTATCTATCTATCTATCTCTTTATCTATATATCTCTATCTATCTATCTAGCTTTATCTCTTTGATATTCTTCATTACTAATACGTCTTTTGTTAGAGACCGTAAGTTATAAAAAGCAAAATATCTCCAAAAATCGAAAAGCTGGTAACAAAAAACAAAGAAAAGAGAGAGAAAAAAAGAAAAAAAATAAAGATGTAGAGACCACTAAAAATGATATTAGATTTTTTTTTTTTTTTTTACTGAATTTATCATCAACTTTAGGGAAGCATATTGAAAAAATTATCATTAAGGTAAACCAGTGACCAGATACACACACAGCAATTTTATTTTTCTAAGCTGTTGTTTTAATCCATTTCTTAAAAATAAATAAATAAATAAATAGAATAAATAAAAGAGGTACCAGAAAAAATTATGATAAAGACTTGAGGTGATGAGAGAAAATAAATATATGGTTTAGTTTTGCTTATATTATCGATTTATATAAGAAAATAAAGAGGTCTGGAAAATTGTTAAGGTATGTGGAACTATATAACAGCTGATTCACATGAAAAACAGGCTTTGGAAACTGATTAGTGAAGTAACACGTGAGGAGATATGTAGAAAATACAGCAAATATATAAATAGAGATAACAGGAAGTGGGAGAAAAATGAATATGGAAAGAAATATAGAGACAGATTAGTGAAGTAACACGTGAGGAGATATGTAGAAAATACAGCAAATATATAAATAGAGATAACAGGAAGTGGGAGAAAAATGAATATAGAAATAAATATAGAGACAGATTAGTGAAGTTATATGTAAGGAGATATGTAGAAATTAAAGCAAAAGTATACATAGAGATAACAGGAAGTGGGAGAAAAAAATGAATATAGAAAGAAATATAGAGACGAATAGATAACTTCACAGTGCAAAAGACGACAAAAGAATTAAATGGAAAATTAGATGTGAGCAGAAATGTGGAAATTATAGGAAAAATATACATAGAGATAACAGGAAGTGGGAGAAAAAAAATGAATATAGAAAGAAATATAGAGACGAATAAATAACCTCACAGTGCAAAAAGAATTAAATGGAAAATTAAATGTGAGCAGAAATGTGGAAATTATAGGAAAAGTATACATAGAGATAACAGGAAGTGGGAGAAAAATGGATATAGAAAGAAATAAAGGAACGAATAAATAGCCTCAAGAGATGACAAAACAATTAAATAAAAGGCTTGATATTATATAGAGAAGGAATTTTTCAGACAAGTGAGAAAGGAAAGGTAAGCCAACGTGGAAGGAATAATTGAAGGAATTAACAAAGTGGCAACAAATAAAAAGGGATGGAGGTAGGTATGATAAAAGAAGAAGAAGGAAAAGTAGATGAATAACTATGAATGACGGATATAACAAAAAAAAAAAAAAATGACAGGGAATATGAAGACAGTGTGTGTGTGTGTGTGTTTAAATGTGTATATGTATACAGTTTATGCATATCTACTTACTGTATATGTATGTTGTATCTGTGTATGTGTGGTGTGTGTTTATGCTGTGCGTGTGTTGTGTGTGTTGTGTGGTGTGTGTGTGTCTATGCGTGTGTGTGTTGGGGGGGGTATATCTGTGCGTGTGTGAATGTGTGTTTATGTCTGTGCGTTTGTGTATGTTTGTGGCTTTATGTCTTGTGTTGTGTGTGTGTGTGTGGCTTTGTATCTGTGTGTGGCTTTGTGTCTGTGTGTGCGTGTATGTGTGTAGTTTTGTGTCTGTGTGTGCGTATATGTGCGTGTGTGGCTTTGTGTCTATGCGTGTATGTACATGTGTGGCTTTGCATCTATGCGTCTGTGCATATATGTGTTTATGCCTATCCTCATATCTACCCGCATTTATCCAAGTACATATACCCACCCACATACCTTATATCTATCTATACACACACATTAATTAAATTAAATGCATTAACGTTTATCCAAGTACACATACCCGCCCACATACCTCTTTCCACATGCGCTTTTAAGCTTTTCAATCACCTCCCTGTCTTTATCCCCCTCTCCTTAGAAGGATATTTACCATTCCTCCTCCTGTGTCTCTCTTTTCCATGTTTTTTTTCCCTCTGACTATTTTTGCCTTTGATGACGTCACTCCTCTTCTCCAGTTGCATATCATGTTGCCAAGTTTAATTTCTCAAGAGACACAGACAGACAGAAACAGATGGAGAGTAAGGAGATCGATGGATAGATACGGGGATAAAGGAGAGATAAGAGATAAGATAGATAAGAGATAAGATAGATAAAAGATAGGAGATAAGAGATAAGATAGATAAAAGATAGGAGATAAGATTAAGAGATAAGAGATAAGATAGATAAAAGATAGGAGATAAGATGGATAAAAGATAGGAGATAAGATAGATAAGAGATAAGATAAATAATAGATGGGAGATCAGATAGATAAGAGATAAGATAAATAAATGATAGGAGATAAGATAGATAAGAGAAAAGATAGTTAAAAGATGGGAGATAGAATAGAAANAAGAGGAGAGAAGAGAGAGAGAGAGAGAGAGAGAAGTCGCTGAAGGCAACGGGAAGCACCGACTGCCGACGGCGCCTCCTTCAGGTCCTCGCTTCAAGAAGACCGTCTTGGAATCAGCTCCGCCTTCAGAGCTCGCGTCTTGAAGGTCACTCGGCCGATGCAACACGTCGTGATTGTGATAATTATAACATTTTTTATAATTATATATATATTTTTTTTTTATAATCATAATTTTTTATAATTATAATATTTTTTATAATTATTATAATATTTTTTTATAATAATTATAATAGTTTTTTTTATCATTAATTATATTAAGCTCGTTGTTTTTATCATAATCAATGAGTTGGGTTTTTTTTATCGTTCGTGTATATAAGTTCGTTGTTTTTTTTTTTTTAATCATAATCTTGAGTTGGGTTTGATTGTGATCTTAATTACCTTCGTCTAAGAGGTAATTAGGATGGTGTTTGGGGTATGGTTTGTTTGTTTGTTTGTTTGTTTGGCTAACAATAACTCGAAAAAATGAACTGATGATTAACTACTACTATTATCATTATTTTTATATTATTTTATTATTATTATTATTATTATTTTTTTTAGCATTGCGAGATGGAGACAACTTCAACTTTTTGGCGCTCATATCATTATTGTTATCATTATCATTATTATTATCATTGTCATTATCGTTATTGCTATGATTATCATTTTTATCATTATTACTATGATTATGAATTGTTATTATCATTATTATATATTATTAATATGATAATTCTTATCATCATTATTACTATGGTTATTATTACAATCATTATCACTACAATTATTATTATCATCACTATCACTTTGATTATTATCCTCATCACTATACTATTCATCATTATTATTATAATTACGATCATCATTACCTCTGCCAAGTAGTTTACGGATGTCACCTGTGTAATTAAAAAGGTAATTAAAAAGAGGTGAATAATTTTAATGCTATGCGCTCTCTGTT
>NW_020868622.1:7500-15000 GCF_003789085.1 Penaeus vannamei | reverse complement strand
AATTATTAATGATAATAATAACAATAAATTAAAATACTAATAATATATTTTATTAACAGTATCATCATCATCATCATTATCATTCCTTTTATTATTACTATCAATATAATTATGATAAAGAACAAAATAACAATACTTCAAAAAAATAATTATATTAATGCTAATGATGCTAAAATTTATAATGATAATGCATAAAATAATCATAATAATTACAATATAATAACAACAACAACAACAACAACAATCATCTTCACCATCATCATCATCATCATCATCTCATTTACCAATAATAATATTATTATTAATAATAAAAATGACAAATATTATTATGATTATCATTTTATTTATTATTATTATTATTATTATTATCATTATTATTATTATTTATTTTATTGTTATTATTATCATTATCATTATTATTATTATCATTATTATTATTATTACTTATTATCATCATTATCCTTATAATAACATTAATAATACATTAAAAAATAAATAATAATAATAATAATAATAACAATAATAATAATAATAATGTCATAATAACAGTTATGATATTAAAAGAAAATACAAAATAATAAATGTACTAATAACAAAAATGACAATAATAATATGAGTAACGATAATAAAGATTATATATCATCACCATCATTATCATCATAATGATAATAACAACAATAAAAAACAAATATTACATTGATTGTTACAATAATAAATAATAATAATAATAATAATAATAATAAATAATAATAATGATAATAATAATAATGATGATGATAGTGGTGGTGTGATGATAAACAACAATAATAATGACGATAATGATAATAATATGATAATGATAATAATAATAATAATAATAATAATAATAATAATAATAATAATAATAACAACAACAATATCAACAATAGTAATAACAATAATGACAAGACAACCTTTGATAGTAATGAATAACATTAACAAAGTTATTCTTATCATTATTATTGTCTTTCTTACTATTACTAGTATCATTATTATTACAATAACAATAACATAACAGTTGTAATAACGGAAGTTCTAGAAATAGTAATAATACCAGAATCATAACGGCAAAAAATAGCAATGATAATGATAATAATTACAATAATAATAATAACTACTAATAATAATAATGATGATAATAATAATAATAACGATAATATTTCCAATTACCAACAATCATAATAACGGAAATAATTATGATAATAAAAAAATGTCGATATAGATAATAAAAACATTAAAAATAATACACTACTAGTAATAATAACACTAATAGTGATAACAACAATAACAACACCAATAATAATAATAACAATAGTCGCAACAACCATGATAATAACAATAATAATGATGACAATAATAACAATAATAATAATGAAAATGATAATAATTTTATCAATAAACAATACCATATAATAATAATGATAATTATAATAATAATAATAAATTAATAATAATAAAAAAATATTAATAATGATAATAACAATAATAACACCAACAATATTAATAATAAAAATAATAATATAATAATAACAACACACACCAACAACAACAATAATAATAATGATGATAATAATATAATAACATAATAATAAATAAAATAGTAATAATAACAACATTAGTAATAACAATATCAATAATGATAATAATAACTACAGTACTGCTATTACCGTTAATGACAATATTAATAATAACAATAGCAACAAAACTGCAATAACAATAACTAATGATAATGATAATAATATCAATAATAATAACAATAATATAATAATAATAATTGCTTGGTTGATGATGATGATGATAATATAAATGACGATATCAACAATAATGATGAAATGATAATGATGATATATCAATGATAATAATAACAATAAACATATTTTTCTTTCCTGAGCTATTCAATGCTTCCTAAGTTACCCTGACAACACCAAGCAGGTCAAGACTTCAAGCACAGATCACATAAAAAAAAAAGAAAAAAAAAAAAAAAAAAAATTAAAAAAGAAGAAAAAAAAGAAAAAGAAAAAAAAAGAAAAAAAAAAAAAGAAAAAAAGAAGAAAAAAAAAGAAATAAAAAAAAAAAGGTCTTTGTGCATTATTTACTTTGGCCTTTTAACTGACCACTCAAATGCAGGTCACTGTTAACAGGGAGAGCGTGGAAGTGAGAGGAGGAAGAGGAGAGAGAGAGGGATAGGAAGGAGGGAGGGAGAGAAGGGAGAAGGGAGTAGAGGGAGAGGGATAGGGAAGGAGGGAGAGGGAGGAGAGGAGAGGGAGAGGAGAGAGAGGAGAGAGAGAGAGAGAGAGAGAGACAGAGACAGAGAGAGATAGAGAGAGACAGAGAGAGACAGACAGAGAGAAGAGACAGATAGACAGAACAAAACAGACAGACAGACAGACGACAGAACACACACATAGTCAGACAGACAGTCACACAGACAGAAAGACACACAAGAAAAGAAATCTAAAATAAAGAACTGTTACAAGTTTTTAAACCCATAACTACGCGTTTAAAATACCTCTACCACTTCCTCAGCGTTCTGACAACCTTGCACACATTCCCATCATGTTGACCAAACAACATTTTTTTTTTAATCATACAACCTCATATCATTAATTATTCACACTCTACCCATAAATCCTCTTTCTAGAGACACCATCAGGGTACACAACTCTAAAACACACCCCTTCTTTCTCTTTCCTATTTTTTTTTCCTCCCTCTCCCTTTCTCTCTCCTTATCTCTTTCTCTCTTCCTCCCCTCTCTCTCTTTCCTTTCTATCTCTCTCCCTCCACCCCCCCCCTCTCTCTCTCTCCCCTCTCTCTCTCTCTCCCTCTCTCTCTCTCTCTCCCTCCACCTCCCTCTCCTCTCTTTCCCCCCCTCTCTCTCTCTCTCCCTCCTCCCCCCTCTTCTCTCCCCTCTCCCTCCTCTCCCCCTCTCTCTCTCTCCCTCCCCCCCCTCTCTCTCTCTCTCCCTCCCCCTCTCTCTCACTCTCCCCCCCCTCTCTCTCTGGAATCCTTATATGGTTAATACAATATTATTACATTTTTTACATTATCATGTCACTGTTTACGTTTATAGTGAGGTTGTGTGCGTTTGAAAGGTTGATGTCGCTTGCAATGCTGATATGTTGCAATGGCATCATTATGATCTGAGCGGTTTTTCGGTTTGATAAATAATAAAATGATAATCGATTGAATGATGATGATGATGATGAAATTGATGAGATGATGATGATGATGAATGATGATGGATGATGATGATTGATGATGATAATGATGATAATTAATATCATAATGATAACAGTAAAAAAAATAATAATAATAATAATATGATGATGATGATTTGATGAGGAGGAGGAGGAGAGGAGGAGGATGGTGATGATGATAACAAAAAGGATGTAGAAGAAGACGAGGATAATGATGATGATAGATGATGATAATAATACCCATCATCATTATTACCACTAAAAATAATGATAAAGATAAGTTATAATAACAGAATTAACAATACCAACAGCGAGAAAAACTATAACAACAATCACAACAATAACAACAAACAAAACCGACAATAACAACAACAACAATCATAACTCCCACTATCATGGATACAATAACAACAAGAATTAACAAAGCTTGTGTTGTTATTAATACTGTTGCTGCATTTTATCATAAATTATGTGTATGCTTGTGCTGCAGAATACTTTACGTCTATAAAGTGTGGTATTGTATTCCGATGTGTCAATAAGAGAGAGAGAGAGGGAGGGGGGGAGGGAGGGAGGGAGAGGGAGAGGAGAGGGAGAGGGAGAGGGAGAGGAGAGGGAGGAGAGGAGGGGGGGAGGAGGAGGAGGAGGAGAGAGGAGGAGAGAAGGAGAGGAGGGAGAGGGAGAGGGAGGGAGGAGGGAGGGAGACGGAGAGAGGGAGAGGGAGAGGGAGAGGAGAGGTAGAGGGAGAGGGGGAGGGAGGGAGGAGAGGGAGAGATAGAAATAGAGAGAGGGATGGATGGATGGATGAATGGAGGGAGGAGGGAGGGGGAGGAGGGGAGGGAGGGAGGGAGGGAGGGAGGAGGAAAGGAGGGGAGGAGGGGAGAGAGAGGGAGAGAGAGAGAAGAAAAGAGAGAGCGAGAGAGAGAGAGAAGAGAGAGGAGAGAGAGAGAGAGAGAGAGAGAGAGGAGAGAGAGGGAGGAGGGAGAGGAGGGAGGGAGGGAGGGAGGAGGGAGGAAGGGAGGGAGGGGAAGGGAGGGGAGGGGGAGAGAAGGGAGAGGGAAGGAGAGAAGGGGGAAAGGAGAGGGGAAGGGGGAGGGGAGGGAGGGGCGAGAGAGAGAGAGAGAGAGAGAGAGAGAGAGAGAGAGAGAGAGAGAGAGAGAGAGAGAGAGAGAGAGAGAGAGAGAGAGAGAGAGAGAGAAGAGGGTGATAAAGAGAGAGAGATAGGATGAATGGAAGAGGAGAGGAGGGAGGATGGGAGGGTGAGAGAGAAAAGGAGAGGGAGAGAAAAAGAGAAGGGGAGGGAATGAAGGAGGGAGGAGGAGAGAGAGAAAAGAAACAGAGAGAGATGGATGGATTGATAGATAGATGGATTGGAGGGAGGAAAGAGAGAGAGAGAGAGAGAGAGAGAGAGAGAGAGAGAGAGAGAGAGAGAGAGAGAAGAGAGAGAGAGAGAGAGAGAGAGAGGAGAGAAGAGAGAGAGAGAGAAGAGAAAGAGAAGAGAGAGAGAGAAGAGAGAGAGAGAGAGAGAGAGAGAGAGAGAGAGAGAGAGAGAGAGAGAGAGAGAGAGAAGAGAGAGAGGGAGAGAGGGAGAGAGAGGAGAGAGAGAGAGAGAGAGAGAGAGAGAGAGAGAGAGAGAGAGAGAGAGAGAGAGAGAGAGAGAGAGAGAGAGAGAGAGAGAGAGAGAGAGAGAAGAGAGAGAGAGAGAGAGAGGAGAGAGAGAGAGAGAGAGAGAGAGAGAGAGAGAGAGAGAGAGAGAGAGAGATTAACAATAAAAGATTTGCGAAAATTATACCTCACAAGTATGACTATATACATTAGACACACGACACACACACACACACACACACACACACACACACACACACACACACACACACACACACACACACACACACACACACACACACACACACACACACACACACACACACACCCTTACCCTCTGAGCTCCACAGGTGCGGCAGTCTAGGTGTCCTGCAGTCCGAGAGATCGAAGTATCAACACTGTTCTTATAATCAAACTCCTTTTTTTTTACTTCTATTTTTTGGTGAATCACTCAAATGAACCTCGTCCTGGGTTCAGTCTCGGGTTCAAGATCGGTTCGAGCACGTGTTGGGGTTCACTCACACCTTTTTAGGATTCTCGCTTTGTGGTACCTATTGTTCCAGGGCAGGACATGTTTGGTATGAATTAGATACCATATCTCTGCATGGAGAGGGTGTGTGAAGGGGGGGGAGGGGTGTTATGTCATTATTTGCACCTTTTGTTGAAGGGGGGATGTTTGTCATTTGCTGTGCACTCAATTCTCTCGTTTTTCTCTCTCTCTCTTTCTCTATTTATTTCTCTATTTCTCTGGTCTCTCCTAAGTCACTGAGATTCCTGTCAAGCACAAAAATCCTTCGATAAAAAGTCGAACACGATATTTGTCTTCCAAGAAACGTTCCTTATCACTAAATTCCTTAATAATGGATGTAGTTCCTTCACATTCCTTGATCACAGGAATGGGTTCTGAAGAGGAGTACCTTGTCTTCCTTTAAAAAATAAGTTTCTTAGAGGAAAAAAAGGTCCTTAAATAATCCTCAGAGTAGGACCCCTCGCCTTAAAAATCCTTAAAATTGGTACTCGAGTTCCTTAAGGAATTACTTTGGCACGACATGAGGCCGACACCCTTTCCGAGGCACTTCTCACTCGCTACTGCGGTGCCAATGGACGTGGCGACCCGAGACCAGACCCGAACGATATCTTTCCAAATTCTTTCGTTCAGGTTCATTCATTTTCTTCGTATTTTGGCGCAGTTGGTGATTTCTTTTCGATTTTTGGGGGGTAGCTTGATGTTGTGTTGTGGTGATGCACTTCAGATGTTGCGGGAAAGGGGAATAGGAAAGAGGATAAGAAGGGAATATAATACGATAGTTTGAGTCAGCCGAGCGACGTCGGCGAAGCGGAACCTTCCATAACTCTTCGTCAGAATCCAAATGTCATTTTTCCGTAACTTTCCATCTTCACACGAGAGTCAAACGCTTCGAATGGCTTTCTTGACTCGATCACACCCAGGAGTCTGCCGAAACAGCGATTTCAAGAGCCTAAAAGCAGGAAATTCGACATAATATTGAACTTTCTTATTGTTTTGTTGGCGGTCTCTATGCCAACCGGACGACGCCGCTGCCAGACTCGCGACTCTGTTTTCCTGCCGGGCGCCGCGGGAGAGGATGTCGTACTGACCCTTCGCCCTGTCAATGATTTTTAAAAAGGCTGCGACTCAGATATTCATTTATGTCTCATTTCCCTCTTCTCTCACCAACCCACTCGTCCCTTCTATCCTTCACACCTCTCTACCTCCTCATTTATCCATTTATTTCCTTATCCCTCACCCTCCGAGCCTCAGCAATGGCGACAGCGACTCACCAACGACGCCGGAAAATGACACCAAGATTCGTCTAATTTCTCTGCCACTTGACGTCCTCATCGATCTTCCTTCCTGTCACGTAACGGGGTGTCACGCGGCGTCACGGGCCGCGCTGTGACGCCCTTCCGTGACGGGACGAAGGCGCTGTATTATTTACCAGTTCTGAGAAGCGGCAAACACGGCGTCACCGTGAGATCTGACGCTGATACGCACACACGAACGTTACATGAACGTGATACTAACGCTTATACCTACATGAACGTACACAAGCGGAGATCTCACACTAACGCACTTACATGAACGTACACATGCAGACACTCACGCACATGCCTACATGAACGTACACATGCAGACACTAACGCTTACCTACATGAACGTGCACGCTTATACTTACATGAACGTACACATGCAGACGCCTTACATGAACGTACACATGCTACTCACGTACCTACATGAACGTACACATGCAGACACTCACGCTTATACTACATGAACGTACACATTACTAACGCTATACTTACATGAACGTAACACTAACGCTTATACTTACATGAACGTACACATGCAAACACTAACGCTTATACCTACATGAACGTACACATGCAGACACTCACGGTTATACCTACATGAACGTACACATGCAGACACTAACGCATATACCTACATGAACGTACACATGCAGACACTCACGCTTATACTTACATGAACGTACACATGCGGACACTAACGCTTATACCTACATGAACGTACACACGCGGAGATCGCACACTAACGCTTATACCTACATGAACGTACACATGCAGACACTAACGCTTATATACACATGCAGACACTAACGCTTATACCTACATGAACGTACACAAGCAGACCCATACGCCCATG
>NW_020868621.1:0-7500 GCF_003789085.1 Penaeus vannamei | reverse complement strand
AAAGGGGAGGAGCGAGAAGGAGAAAAAAGAGAAAACGAAAAAACCGAAAGAAAATGAAAAACCGAAAGAAAAGAACAAACCCGAAAGAAAAGAAACAAAAAGAAGAGAAGCAGCAAAAAAAAAAAAAAAAAAAAAAAAAAATAGACAGGAGACAAAAACAAGAGCGCACCAGTAATGAGGAGAGGATGGAAGCTCAACCCCAAACCCCACAATTAAACAGAACCAATTTACAATTCCTCTCGCAGCTTCCCCCAAAAATTACCCAGAATTGCCACTTCTCCCCGGCCGCTGCAGCCAAACGCGGGGAGGCGGCGGCGGCCGGAGGAGAGGCAGTAGGAGGTGGAGGGAAAAGAAGGAGTAGCAGGAGGAGGAGGAGGCAGGAGGAAGAGGGAGAGGAGGAGGAGGAGCGAGTAGCAGAGAGGAGGAGCGGGGAAGGAGGGAGAGGAGGGGAGGAGGAGGAGGAGGAGGTAGGAAGAGAAGGAGGTAGCAGGAGGAGGAGAGGGGAAGTGAGGGACGAGGCAGGAGGAGGAGGAGGAGGGAGGAAGAGAAGGAGGAGAGGAGGAGAGGAGGAGGGAGGAGGGAGGAGGAGGAGGGAGGGAGTAGCAGATGAGGAGGGAGGAGGAGGAGGAGGAGTGGCGGAGAGTAGGAGCGTGAGGAGAGAAGAGTAGCAGGAGGGAGGAGAGGGGAAGGAGGGAGAGGAGGAGGAGGAGTAGCAGGAAGAGGAGCAGGGGAAGGAGGTGGAGGAAAAAGAAGGCGAGTAGCAGCAGGAGGAGAAGGGAAGGAGGCGATGAGGAGGAGGAGGAGGAGCCAGAGGCAGGAGGAGAGGAGGAGCGCGGCGGAAGGAGTAGGAGGTGGAGGAAGAGAAGGAGTAGCAGGAGGAGGAGAGGGGGAAGGAGGTGGAGAAAGAGAAGGTGGATAGCAGGAGGGAAGGAGCGAGGGAAGGAGGGAGAGGAGGAGAGGACAGAAGAGTAGCAGGAGGAGTAGGCAGGTGGAGGAAGAGAAGGAGTAGCAGGAGAGCGAGAGGGGAAGAGGAGAGGAGGGCAGGAGGAGGAGGAGGAGGAGGCAGGGAGAGGCGGCCGGGGAAAGGAAGTAGGAGGTGGAGGAAGAGAAGGAGTGCAGGAGGAGAAGGGAAGGAGGTGGAGGAAGAGAAGGAGTAGCAGGAGGAGGAGAGGGGGAAGGAGGGAGAGGAGGAGGAGGAAGAGAAGGAAAGTAGCAGCGAGGAGTAGGAGGTGGAGGAACGAGAAGTAACAAGTAGCAGGAGGAGCGAGAGGCGGAAGGAGGGCAGAGAGGAGAGGAGGAAGAAGAAAGGCAGTAGCAGGAGGAGTTAGGAGGTGACGAGCGAAGAGAAGGAAGTAGCAGAGAGCGAGGAGAGGGGGAAGGAGGGAGAGGAAGGAAGAGAAGGAGTAGCAGGAGGGGAGAGGGGAAAGGAGGAGAGGAGGAGGAGAGGCGGAGGGAGGCGCGGCCGGCAGGAGTAGTGAGGTGGAGGTAAAAGAGAAGGAGTAAGCAGCGAGGAGGAGAGGGGGAAAGGAGGGGAGGAGGAGGACGAGGGGAAGGAGCGGAAGGAGGAGGAGGAGGCAGGCAGGAGGAGGCGGCGGAGGAGGCGGGAGGCAGGAGCGAAATCGCTATGCATGGAAGCTTGGAGAGAAAATATACGAGCGGGAGGTTTTGGGGGCTCGTTGGTGTGCCCCTTTTTCTTAGCCTTTCTTTTATTTTTATTTTCTTTTTCTTGTCTGTCTCTGTCTCTGTCTTTCTCCCTCCTCCCTCTGTCTCTGGTCTCTCCCTCTCTCTTTCTCTCTCCCTCCCTCCCTACCACCTTCTCCTCTCTCTTCTCTCTCTCTCTCTCTCTCTCTCTCTCCTCTCTCTCTCTCTCTCTCTCGCTTCTCTCTCTCTCTCTCTCTTCTCTCTCCGCCTCTCTCTCTCTCTCTCTCTTTCTCTCTCTCCTCTCTCTCTTTCCCCCTCCCCCCCCCTCTCTCTCTCTCTCTCTTTCTCTCCCTATCTCTCTCTCTCCACTACTTCTCTCTCTCTTTCCCCTCTCCCCCTCCTCTCTCTTTCTCTCCCTCTCTCTCCCCCTACCCCGTCTCTCTCTCTCTTCTTTCTCTTCTCTCTCTCTTCTCTCTTTAACCCTCTCCCCTGTCCCCCTCCTACCTTATAATCTCAAGAAACATGAAATTCTCAAAAACCTTCAAAATTGAATTAAAGAAATATCTCTTAATTCACCAGTGGCATCAGGTTTCAAGAAGAGGCAAGACTTATATGTACTATCGTTCATTCTATGTCCATCTTAGATTCACACGGGCTGTACAATCCATTTCTGTTGTAATAAGAATGATCATCTGTAAGAAAGGAATGGAAGTATTATTGAATTTGATTTTTTTCTTTCTCTTCTCTCTCTCTTTCTCTTCTTTCTTTCTTCTTTTCTCTTCTCTCTCTCTCTCTCTTCTCTCTCTCTCTCTCTCTCTCTCTCTCTCTCTCTCTCTCTCTCTCTCTCTCCCTCTCTCTTCTCTCTCTCTCTCTCTCATCTCTCTCTTCTCTCCCCTCCCCTCCCCTCTCTCTTTTCTTCCTCCTTTCTCTCTCTCTCTCTCTCTCTCTCTCTCCCCCTACCCCGTCTCTCTCTCTCTTCTTTCTCTTCTCTCTCTCTCTCTCTCTTTAACCCTCTCCCTGTCCCTCCAACCTTATAATCTCAGAAACATAAAATTCTCAAAAACCTTCAAAATTGAATTAAAGAAATATCTCTTAATTCACCAGTGGCATCAGGTTTCAAGAAGAGGCAAGACTTATATGTACTATCGTTCATTCTATGTCCATCTTAGATTCACACGGGCTGTACAATCCATTTCTGTGTAATAAGAATGATCATTGTAAGAAAGGAATTGAAGTATTTTGAATTTGAAAATTTTGAATCTTCACTCTCTCTCTCTCTCTCTCTCTCTCTCTCTCTCTCTCCTTCTCTCCTCTCTCTCTCTCTCTCTCTCTCTCTCTTCTCTCTCTCTCTCTCCTCTCTCTCTCTCTTCTCTCTTCTCTCTCCCTTCCCCCTCCCCTCTCTCTTTCTCTCCCTCTCTCTCCCCTACCCCGTCTCTCTCTCTCTCTCTCTTTCTTTCTTTCTCTCTCTCTCTCTCTTTAACCCTCTCCCTGTCCCTCCTACCTTATAATCTCAGAAACATTAAATTCTCAAAAACCTTCAAAATTGAATTAAAGAAATATCTCTTAATTCACCAGTGGCATCAGGTTTCAAGAAGAGGCAAGACTTATATGTACTATCGTTCATTCTATGTCCATCTTAGATTCACGCGGGCTGTACAATCCATTTCTGTGTAATAAGAATGATCATTGTAAGAAAGGAATTGAAGTATTTTGAATTTGAATTTGAATTCACTCTCTTTCTCTTTCTCTCTCTCTCTTTCTTTCTCTTCCTCTCTCTCTCTTTCTTTCTCTCTTCTCTCTCTCTCTCTTCTCTCTCTCTCTCTCTCTCTCTCTCTCTCTCTCTCTCTCTCTCTTTCTCTTCTCTCTCTCTCTCTCTCTTTCCTTCTTCTCTCTTTCTCTCTCTCTCTCTCTCTCTCTCTCTTTCTTTCTCTCTCTCTCTCTCTTTCTCTTTCTCTCTTTCTCCTCTCTCTCTCTTCTCTCTTTCCCCTTCCCCTCCCCCTCTCTCTTTCTCTCCCTCTCTCTCCCCCTACCCCGTCTCTCCTCTTTTCTTCTTTTTTCTCTCTCTCTCTCTTTAACCCTCTCCCTGTCCCTCCTACCTTATAATCTAAAAACATTAAATTCTCAAAAACCTTCAAAATTGAATTAAAGAAATATCTCTTAAATTCACCAAGTGCATCAGGTTTCAAGAAGAGGCAAGACTTATATGTACTATCGTTCATTTCTATGTCATCTTAGATTCACACGGGCTGTACAATCCATTTCTGTGTAATAAGAATGATCATTGTAAGAAAGGAATGGAAGTATTTTGTTTGAATTTGAATTTGATTCACTCTCTCTCTCTCTCTCTCTCTCCTTTCTCTCTTCTTCTTTTTCTTTCTCTCTCCTCTCTCTCTCTCTCTCTCTCTCTCTCTCTCTCTCTCTCTCTCTCTCTCTCTCTCCTCTCTTTCTTCTCTTTCTTTCTTTCTTTCTTTTTCTTCTTTCTCTCTTCTCTCTCTCTCTCTCTCTCTCTCTCTCTCTCTCTCTCTCTCTCTCTCTCTCTCTTCTGTGTGATGTTGTGTAGTTGTTGTGTTGTGTTTGTTGTGTTTCTGTATTTGTTGTGTGTCTGTATTTGTGTGTTGTGTGTTTGTGTGTGTGTACTGTATATGTGTATTCTTGTGTGTATGTATGTGTGGTGTGTGTGTGTGTGTGTGTGTGTGTGTGTGTGTGTGTGTGTGTGTGTGTTGTGTGTGTGTGTGTGTTGTGTGTGTGTGTGTGTGTTGTGTGTGTGTGTGGTGTGTGTGTGTGTGTGTTGTGTTGTGTGTGTGTGTGTGTGTTGTGTGTGTGTGTGTGTGTGTGTGTGTGTGTGTGTGTGTGTGTGTGTGTGTGGTCTGGGTCCGTATCCTCCTCACTCCTCGCCTAGCAACACTGTCTTTTTTTTCTCATCTGACACTTAACGAGTAAGATTTCACTCATAAATGGTAACTGTGGCGATTACTGTCTAGGCAAAGTCTTTCTTAAAAAAGTGATTCTGAATTTATCTATCTATTTATTTATCTATTTGTCTATTTATTTGTTATTTGTTATTTTTTTGGCAACTCTTCATGCGGTCCAATTTCCCGGGCAAGGCCTCAGGGTCCGAAGCCGTAGCTGGCAAAACTGGCGCCTTCCTCCACCACCAGAGGCGCCACCGTCGCGAACAAGGCCCTCACTCCTACATGGCAAAACTGCTGCGAACTGCTTGGCTATGCATCGAGAGCCTTAATAAGGAGCCAGAGAGTCTTCGATGACAAAACGGCTTTAGAACGGCTTTTGGTATTCCTTCAGCCGAGCCGCCCCACGGCGGGTGAGGAACGAGGGTCTCTCTCCTAGATGGCAAAGCTGGCGATCGAGGGTCTCTTCCTAGATGGCAAAGCTGGCGAGGAACGAGGGTCTCTCTCCTAGATGGCAAAGCTGGCGAGGAACAGGGGTCTCTCTCCTAGATGGCAAAGCTGGCGGGTCGACGATGCTCAAGACACTTGTAAGGAAGCCCAGTTAATGGACGGTATTATTCTCCCAGGAAGAGCGAGACACCTGCAGCACAGAAGGGTGAGATTGCGCCGTTTCGAATGGGTGCCAAAACAGACGTTGTTAACACGAAGATTCCTGTTAAGGCACCCGAGGGAGCCGAGAAAGCGGGCACGCTGGTCAGACAAAGGTCAAGAACACAGGTGGCTCTGCCCGAGCGGCGGGGACAGGGCCAACGAGCGGTGACAGCCCGAGTGATAGGAGTTTCATGTCCTTCGGGAGAACACACGAACACACGCGGCCGAGCGGGGACTAAGTTGTCACACGCAGATGTACATGGAGGTACACACACTTGGATTGGGAAAGGGGAGAGAAGAGGGATGAGAGGTCCTGTCCGTCTTCTGCCTCCTTCCTTAATTCTTCCCCTCAACTTTTTTTGTCTTTTTGTGTATCTCTCTCCAACTTCTGTTCTCTCTCTCTCTCTCTCTCTCTCTCTCTCTCTCTCTCTCTCTCTCTCTCTCTCTCTCTCTCTCTTCTTCTCTCTCTCTCTTCTCTCTCCATCGATACGTACACCGCGCCCACCATTACGCATATGCAGGCAGATACATTCGTTACAAATACGTTTTTTTTTTTTTAAGACAATGACAAAATGACCTCATAGTTCGCACAAATAAATAAATTTAATAAAGAAAACAAATAGATAGATAAATAAGAGAGAGAGAGAGAGAGAGTAAGAAGAAATGACACTAGAAGACATAAAGTTGAGGGAAAGATAAAACAGAGTAGACAGAAGACGGACAGGACCTACTCACACCCCATTCCCTCCACTCCCCTTCCCTCCCTCCCCCTCCCTCCCCCCCCCCCCACACCCTCCCAAATCGACCCCAAGGCCATGAAGGGGCGACCGGGGGGGGGGGGGGGTCTTAACACCTGCGTCTTGGACAGTGTTGAGGAAAAGGGCGCAGTGACACGTGACCAGAGAAGAGCCGTCAGCTGATTTCATGGACTGGGGGAGGGAAGAGAGGAGGGAGGGAGGGAAGGTGGGGAGTGAGAAGGAGGAAGAGGTGGGAGGAGGGAGTAGAAGGAGGGAGTGAGGGAGGGAGGGAGAAGGAGAGGGAGGGAGGGAGGGAGGGAGGGAGGGAAGAGGGGGAGGGAGGAGAGGGAAGGGAAGGAGGGAGAGAGGAGGGAGGGAGGAGAGGGAGGAAGGGAGGAAGGAAGGGAAGGGAGGGAGGGAGGGGTAGGGGAGGGGAGGGGAGAGGATGCTGTTTTCTCCTCCTCTCTATTTCCTTTCTTCATTTTTTTTTTGTTCTTCTTCTACTCCTCCATCTCTTCTTCTTCTTCTTTTCCTCCTTCATCTCTTTTTTTTTCTTCTTCTTCTTCTCCTCTTCCTCCTCCATCTCTATGTCTTCTTCCTCTTCCTCATCAATCATATTGTTTCCATTTCCTATCTCCACTCCCTCACTTCCTCTTCCTCCTCATCTCTCCTTCCTACTGCCCTCATTTCCCTCCTTCTTTAACCTTCCCTCCTCCTTCCTCTTCCTTATCTTCCCCTTCTCCACCCCCTCCCTCCTCCCCTCTTGCAAAGGCGAAATGAACAAAAATTCATTTCCCACAACCATTTGCGGCCATGTGTGTCATTTGTTCTAATGCATCCTCCCCCTCCCTTCTCCCTCTCACATTCCTCCTTCTCCCTTCCCCCCTTTTTCCTCTCCCCCACATTCTCTTTCCTTTCTCCTCCTTATTTTTCTCTCCCTCATTCCTCCCTCTCTTTCCCCCTTCCTCTCCCTCATATTCTCCTCCTCCCTTCCCCCCTTTCTCCTCTACTTTCCTCCTCCTCCTTCCTTTCCCCTTCCCTATACTACGCTCCTCCCTCCAACTCACCCCCTTGTCTCCCTTTTACAAACACACACCACACACACACACACACACACACACACACACACACACACACACACACAACACACACACCACCACACACAAACACACACAACACCCCTCCCCAACACCACAACCCCCCCCATCACCCACCCCCAACCCCACCGCCCTCCATCTAACTACCAACACCTACAACCGCGTGTACGACTTAACGACTCACGACACTGTACCGACACCTCAGTCACTGTCAGGACAGCGCCATCTGTTGCCCAAGCATCTGAGTTGATACTGAGAAAAGGAAGAAGAGGAGAGGGAGAGGAGAAGAAGAAGAGAGATCGGGCGTGGAAATGTAACTGAGGAGATGCGTGCGAGGGGTTAATGAGTAAAATTTTAGGGATGTGGTGAAGTGAGTGTGGGGATGAGTGAGTGGGTGTGAGTGGGTGAATGATGGGTGATGCAGTGAGGGGATTTGCATAGATGGGTGAGTGTGTGTTGTGTGTG
>NW_020868620.1:62500-65000 GCF_003789085.1 Penaeus vannamei | reverse complement strand
ATATATATATATATATATATATATATATATATATATATATATATATATATATATATATATATATATATATATATATATGTATATATGCACAGACACACACACACACACACACACACAACACACACACACACACACACACACACACACACACACACACACACACACACACACACACACACACACACACATACACACACACACACACACACACACACACACACACACACACACACACACACACATACACACATACACACACACACACACACACCACACACAACACACACACACACACACACACACACACACACACACACACACACACACACACACACACCACACACACACATACACACACACACACACACGCACATACACAAACACACACACACATACACACATATATTTACACACACGCACACGCTCTCACTCACACATACATTTACACACACAGACACACATACACGCGTATATATATATATATATATATATATATATATATATATATATATATATATATATATATATATATATATATACATACACATACATATTTATATATGTACAGGTATATAGGTCTATTATTTCTATTATTATCTCTACCTCTCTCTCTCTCGACCTCATTAGTGAGGAGGCTGCCTGCATCTCATTCTCACAGTGATACTTACTCTGCTTGTCCTCGCGTACCATGGGCCGCCGAATTAAAATCCTCACACTCAAAAATGCCCCTTAATTACTTTTTCTTGTTTGGTTACATTTCGAGATGTCGGTGTTATTCAGTCTGTAGTTTCTGCATCTTCTACCGACAAGTCTTTGTGCAATATCATATTCTCCCTTGTTCTCTGCTGACCCTCTTCTCTGTCCTCTCGTATCCTAAGTCTCCCCTCCTCGTTCTGCGTCTCCCCTCTTTCTTATCCAATACAGTGTCTGTCCACTTGGTTTTGACACGTATTCCCCTCCTGCAGTCCGCGTGTGGTCTCTGATTCCCGACGCACGGACAATTTCCAATTCTGAAACGTGATCCCTTAAACACGTCTGTTTGGTTGAGTCGGTTTTTTCTATTTGTTTCATGCAGTTTATCCATTTGTTTGCCTGATGTTCCTCGGAGATGGGGTTTTCAGGCCCGTCGTGAAGATGTTATGTGTGATTTTATGGTTTACTTGTAAATAAAGAAGAAAGGAGGGAAAGAGAAGGAGAGGGAGATGGAGACGAAGAGAGAGAAGAAGAGAAGAGAGAGAGAGAGAGAGAGAGAGAAGTAGAAGGAGAGAGAAGAGACGGAGAGAGAGAGGAAGAAGTAGAAGGAGAGGAGAGGAGACGAGAGAGAGAGAGGAAGAAGTAGAAGGATAGGGAGAGTGAAACAGAGACGGAGAAGGAGATCGGGAGGGAGAGAGAGTAGGAATGAGATAGGAAGTAAGAGAGGAATAAGGAGAGGGAGACGAATAGGGAAAGGCAGAATGAAACTGAGAGAGGAAGGGGAAAGAAGAGGGAGAAGAAGGAGACGGACAAGGAGAGGGAGAGGGAATGGGAGAAGGAACGTGGGAGGTATAAGAAGAGAGGGGCGAGGGAGAGGGAGGGGTAAGGAAGACAGAGGGGTAAAAGGTCAGAGGGGGAGAGAGAGACAAAGAGAGCAGGGGGGGATCAGGAGCAGAGAGGATGAGAGAAAGAGAGGAGGAGGAGGGTGGAACTGACGTAAAGACGAACCAACAACACGGACACTGCTTTAAGAAACGCTATATTCCCCCGAGATGAAAATTCGTCTCCTTGCCAAACGCACTGCGCATTCAGCCTCTACGGCGTCAAGCCTTTACAAGTCGACACCAGTCTTGAGCAAACAGTGCCGTCGCTCTCGCCCGCCGGATGCCAGCCAACTCACAGGGCTCGGAGCTTAAACTCATTTGGTGGGTGTTCCCTTTGCTCTTAGAATGTAATTGAGTTTTAACGTTGGGGAAAAAAAGGTAAATGCATGCGCTGACGGAGAGATGGAAGGGATATTCCCGGACATGAATAAGACTTGGCAAGGAAACAAATTCAATTACGCGCTGCCTAAACTTCCTTTGCATGTTAGCTAATCTTGGAGCCTTAACGCATTTCCTTGAACTTCCTTTATCTGTTGGACTTCAAAATGAGTGTAGAAATAAATCCAAGTATCAAAGAAATATTATGAACGTGCAACATCATTGGAGAGGAAGCGATTTTTAATATTACATGAAGCCCGGAAGTAAATGAGGATGGTAAGACGATTTTTTTCGCTCATGTGCCTGGGCGAAGCAAAGCCCCTCTCTTGGGCTCCGTGGTTGCAGGAGGGAACGAAAACTCTTGGAATCTGTGTGTGTATGTGGGTGTGTTTGTGTGTGTGCAAATGATAAATTTTTCCGTGTCTAACTTTACCATTCCTGAGATGGGATTAAAGATACATAACCATGCCACCCCGTCTTCTTCCAGGCTTTTTGAGACGAATCTGCCTTTGTGTCTCCTGCGAACATGTTCAGATAGCTGTCTG
>NW_020868620.1:47500-52500 GCF_003789085.1 Penaeus vannamei | reverse complement strand
AGATGTAAATGTGCGTACACACAAATGTATGTGCATAGAGGTACAAGCGATGAGCGCATGTGACTATGTTTGTATATGTACGAGCATGCGCGTAGTTATATAGAACACAGGAATTTGTATGCATATCCATATGCATAAGAACATGTGTAAAGGTGTATGCTTGCATGTGCATGTGTGCGAAAACGAGCATATGCATGGTACTTAGGGCACGTGCGGGTGGAACACTGTCTGCATCAGGTACACATATGCACAAATGAAATGAATAAAACATAATCTTATATGCACTTCTGATACCCAAGCCCATGCTCACGGGAGTATACCCTGTTGTAGTGAGCCGGCCGTGCGTTGCTGCTCCTAAATCCACACTAAGTAGGGCCAAACCTGCTGGTGGGACTTATCATTGGCATCCCGGCTAAACTACTCCCCTCCCACCAAGATACTCCTAAGCCTGTAGGTGGGAGGTAAATCGCCTGTAACCTCCCCAACATGAATACAACCGAACAACGGTTCTCATTCCCCGGAGGCGAAGGAGCCCCTGGTTACGGCGGCTATCAGGATGGCTGCAGAACAGAGGGTGCTAAAAATATCTGGATAAAGATTGGCCTCCCCACGTTGATGAACCATTGCACATACAATATAAGGACCATGAGAACTGAATCCGACTTACTAGCATTACTTGAGGAACTTTCTTCCATTAAATGGGATGTAGTAGGACTCTGTGAAGTTAGAAGACTAGGCGAAGAACAGAAGATACTAAATTACGGACACATGCTCTATTGGAGAGGAAAACCCCAGGGTAGCAAACAGGAATTAGGAGTAGGGATCTTAATACACAAACACTTAGAAAAGAACATTGTGGAATTCTATAGCGTAAGCGAAAGAATGGCTTCAGTAACAATAAAGGTAAACAATAGGTACAACGTAAAGATTATTCAGGTCTATGCACCAACCTGCAGCTATAGTGATGAAAAGAGAGCTTCTATGAAGATGTTCATTAAGCCAGCGAGAGAGTAAAAACCCATTTTACAATAATCATGGGAGATTTTAATGGCAAAATAGGCAAAAAGACAAGGAAACCGCATTAGGGAACCACGGAATAGGCACTAGAAATGAGACGGGACAAATGCTAATTGATTTTGCGGAGGCTCGATCGCTTAATATTATGAATAAATTTTTCGAAAAAAAAAAAAAAAACTAGAGTGGAAGTGGACATGGAAATCGCCATCCGACTTTAAAAACGAAATTGACTTCATAATCTCAATTAGGCGCGATATAATAACAAATGTGGATGCCATTCATAAAGCAAATGTTGACAGCGACCATAGAATAGTGAAAGGCGAAATTAAAGTCCATATCAGAAGGGAGAGGAACAAACTCATACGCAAACCGCAGGCAAACTTAGCTAACTTGAAGATCAGAGCGACATAATTTAGCCTTAATATCCAAAACAGATATTCACTTCTCGACGACGCAGATCTCAACATTGAACAAATCAACAAACAGTTCGATGCCATAATAAAGGAAGCTGCACTTGAAGTAGGCGGTAAAAATGACAAGCAAAGCTCCAGCAAGCTCTCGATAGAAACTAAACAGCTTATGCAAAAACGTAGGGCCATGAAAGTATCGTCAAACAGGGACAAGATAGAATTAGTTGAACTAACAAAGACCATAAATAAAAAGAAGGGGGAAGATGTACGAAATTCAATACTCAAATAATAAAAGCAGTAATTTCAGGGACCAGCATGAAAGCAACTAAAAGGAGACTAGGAATAGGGAGAAATCAAATGTATGCAATAAAGAAACCAGACGGAGACGTAACATTAACAAGAATTAAATCATGAGTAGTGGAAGACTTTTACAGGGATCTATACAACTCAAATGAACTGCCACAGATAGAAGCAAACGCAGTAACTAAAGACGTACCTAATATCACAAAAGAAGAAATAAACAGAGCACTCAAAGGCATGAAGAGAGGGAAAACACCAGGTGAAGACGGAATTAGTATAGACATCATATTAGATGCAGGAGAAATCGCAACAGTGAAACTAGCCAATCTTTTTAACAAATGCCTTCTCAGCGGAAAAACTCCGAAAGCCTGGAAAAATGCAACAATTATCTTGTTACACAAAAAAGGCGATAAAAAGGATTTAAAAAATTACCGACCCATAAGCCTCCTTTCGGTTACTTACAAACTGTTCACGAAAGTCATCACAGCTCGTATCTCCGACAGTCTGGATTCAAATCTGCATAGAGTACAGGCAGGCGTCCGCAGTGGATCCTCAACAACAGACCACATCCACACGCTCACCCAAATAAGAGAAAAAAATATCGAATATAAGAAACCCCTGTGCATGGCATTCATCGATTATGAAAAGGCATTTGACTCTATACAAATACCAGCAGTATTAGGTGCTATTCAAAAACAGGGAGTAGAAGAGGTATATTGTAAAATATTGGAAGATATATACAAAGAGGTGTTAGCAACCATCAAGCTCCACACGAAACCGATAAAATACCAATTAAAAAGGCGTTAGACAGGGCGATACCACCTTACCAAAACTGTTTACGGCCTGCCTCGAAGATATATTCAAGAAACTAGAATGGGTAGAGAAGGGTGTCAAAATAGGAGACGAATACTTAAAAAATCTCATAATTGCAGACGATATTGTTCTCTTCAGTGAATCAGCAAATGAAATGCAGCAATTAATAAACGGTCTGAATAGAGAAAGTCTAAAAGTCGGACTTCCACTGCAGAAAAGCAAATACATTGCTCCTTCGTCCACACAAGAAAAAGAGTTCAATTTGAACAGATACATGTACAAGGCGAAGCGCTAGAGGTAGTAGACAAATATATATATATCTAGGGCAACTCATACAGACAAACACATCGAGCAAAAAGGAAATAAAGCAACGCATCAGTCTAGGTTGGAGCACCTTCGGCAGACATAGTAGCATACTAAAAGGCTCTTTGCCAATATGTTTAGAAAGAAAAGTCTTTGACCAGTGTGTCCTCCCATTTATGACCTACGGATCAGAAACATGGATAACAACCATATTACTTGAGAGGAAACTGAGAAGTGCCTACAGAGGGATAGAAAGGTTGATGTTGGGAATTAGCTTAAGAGATCGGATGAGGGCGACGATGGTCAGGGGATAGACGAAAGTAGAAGATATACTCGGGAGCATCAAAAAGAAGAAATGGCAATGGGCAGGGCATGTATGTCGCAGACAAGACGACAGATGGACAAAGAAAGTAACAGACTGGACTATAGATAACATAAAGAGGCCAAGGGCCAGACTAGTCACAAGATGGCGTGACGAAATAACGAAATTTGGAGGTCAGGACTGGAAACAAAAAACACAAGACTGGAAAAGTTGGAAAGTATTGGGGGAGGCCTACGTCCTGCGGTGTATTGACACAGGCTGATGATGATGATTTATATATATATATATATATATATATATATATATATATATATATATATATATATATATATGTGGGTGGGTGCTTCACGCGCAGAGTGGTGTGAAGTGATGGTGTGGTAGTCTAGGTAGTGTTAAGAGCTTGCATGTTTTCTCACTTACAGCTGCCACTGCTGGCTAGCCTAGTGCGAAAAAGGAAGCTGCACTGCATACGCCTCCCCTGCCTGTTCATAGCCTCTCCATCATCGAGACTCCCTGCAGTGCCTCCTCATAGCCTCCCATGGAAACTGGGTACCTTGCTGTTCCAGACTAAACTCAGGGGGATCTCGGAGCAGCAGGAGGCCCTAGAGGTTCAGGGTCATGGCCCACCGCGTGTGGACACACCCTGGCCCTGTACCCACCTAGGCCCTGGGGTTAATGGGAGGCTCGGGGGAGGTGGGCCTTGCCAGTCCTCCTCCCCCCAGATAAAAAACCACTGGCAGTGTTTTGTATATATGGAAATGCTGGGAGGAGGGGAACTGCTCCTCCCACCCAGCAAGAGAGGTGGGCTGTGGATCTCGCTGGGAGGGCGACTTCCGGACGAGAGCGAGAGCTACTCGTCCCGCCTGCGTTCCAGTAGACGCCAGCCCGGAGTGAAGCTTACGGGGGAAAGCATTCGGGAGCCCCATAGGTGGATGACTGGTTCCACAGCCTGCCGTCACCTTATATGTGGAGCAGCGTCGGCGGGGGTGGCAGAGGTGGCGCCCACCTGGAGCGACTGCCCGAGGCTAAACCTCAGGCCAGGGTGGGGGCTTGGAACATCCGTTCTTTGCGTCAGGATGATCGGTTGCCTCTGCTGTCGAGGGAACTGGGGAAGCTGAGAGTGGAGGTGGCTGCTCTCTCGGAGGTGAGAAGACCTGGCAGTGGAACGATCAGTGTAGGTGGCTACACTACTACTGTCAGGCCGCAGCGACGGGCAGCCATTGCCATCTCCAGCAGACTCCAGCCCTCGGTAGTAGAGGTTACTCCAGTCGATGAGCGTATAATGGTAATGAGACTGAAGCTTTCTTTTGGCTTTATGTCTCTTATTGCTGTGTACGCTCCTACTGATGTTTGTAAACTTGATGTGAAAGAGATGTTCTACGCCAAACTAGCGTCTGTGTCAGACAGGTGCCCCCGGCGAGATATTCGTGTTGTCCTGGGTGACTTCAATGCGATATCTGGCTGTGATCGAGCTGGCTATGAGATGTCTGTCGGTCTCCATGGTTCGGGAGCTGATACCGACAGCGAGAATAGCCTCCTTTTCCGGGACTTTGCTATGTCCCAGAAATTGAGGATTTCTGGCTCCTGGTACCAGCGCCCAGACCCACATTGCTGGACATGGTACAGTGATGCAGGAAATGCAACCAAGGAGATCGACCACATACTTGTTAGCATTCGTTGGAGGATCCTCCAGAATTGCAGGGTGTATAGGAGTGCCGAGTTCTGTGGTACTGACCATAGATTGGTTGTGGCTACCCTCCGAGTCCATTTCAAAGCCCCCCAGCTGACCAATGACCACCCCAGGGTGTTTCACTTAGACAGGCTGAGGGAGGGGG
>NW_020868620.1:37500-40000 GCF_003789085.1 Penaeus vannamei | reverse complement strand
CTCCTATAGTTATTATTATGATTATTTCCGCTATTATTATCATTATCATCATCATTATTATTATTATTATTATTTTCATTGTTAATACCATTATTGTTATCATTATCATTATTATTACTATTATCATTATTATTACTTTTAGCATTATTATTAGTAGTAGATCTAATAGCTTCATTACTGTTAGCCATTATTGTCATCGTTATTATCATTCTTATTATTGCTAACATTATTCTCATCATCATTATTGTAATTATTTATTATCATTACTTTTGATTTTATTATCGTTACTATTATTTTCATTATTATTATCATCATTATTGTCATCATTGTTATTTTCCCTTTCACTATCATTATTAGCATCTTGATCATCATTATCACTATTATCATTATGAGTATCTTTATCATTATTATTACTATTTTATCATTATCATTGTCACAATCATTTTTCATCATTATTTTTACTACTATTACCATCATTATTATTATTGCTGCTGTTGTCATTATCATCATAATTATTAATAGTAGTGGCAGTATTTGTAGTAGTATTAGTATAGTATTATAATGATCATTATTATCATTAGTAGTAGTAGTAGTAGTAGTATCATTGTTATTGTTACTAGGATTTCTGCTTCTACTATCATCGTTGTTATCATTATTACAATTATCATTATCATTATTATCATTATTATTATCATTATCATTATCACTATTATTATTATTATTATCATTATTATTATTATTATTATTATTATTATTATTATTATTATTATTATTATTATTATTATTATCATTATCATTATCATTATCATTATCATCATCATCATTATTATTATTATTATTATTATTATTATTATTATTATTATTATTATTATCATTATTCATTATCATTATCATTATATTATTATCATTATTATTATTGTTATTATTATTGTTTGTTGTTTGTTATTATTATAAATTGTTATCATTATTGTTATTATTGTTATTTATTATTATCATTTATTATCACTATTATTATTATTATTATTATTTTATTATTTATTATTATCATTATTGTTATTATTATTATTATATTATTATTATTATCCATTTATCATTATCATTATTATTATATTATATTATTGTTATTATTATTATTATCATTATTATTATTATTATTATTATTATTATTATTATTATTATAATTATTATCATTGTCATCGTTATCATTTTCATTGTCGCCTTGATGTAGCAGCACCGCGCGAGGTTGAGGGCCAGGGAGCTCGGGCGCCCGGCGCGTGAGGCCGAGCCGCCCGAGCGCCCGGGGGCAGGAAGGGCAACCCTCGGCCTCCGCCTGCCGGGCCAGCGTCCTTCGAGGGGAACCGCCGTCCTAGACCCTGCGCTGGCGTTCGTGGCGTAAAACGGGTTCGTTATTATCCTTCTCCTCTTCGCCATCGTCATTCTCATCCTCATCGTTATCTTCATCGTTATTATCAGTATCATTATTACTATTATCGTTATTATGATGATCATTATTGTAGATTTATTTTGACATAATTAGTATTATCGTTGTTATTATCATCATTAATATAATGATCATTATTACTATTATTGTTCTTATTATTACTATTATTATTATTATTATTATTATTATTATCATTATTATTATTATCATTATTATTGTTATTATTATCACTTTTATTATTGTTATTATTACTATCATAATCATCGTTATTTCCACTATTACTGTTCTAATTATTATCATTATCATATCATCATTATTATTATCATTATTTTATATTATTATCATTATCAATACTTTTACAATCATTATTATTATCATTATAATTATTATGATTATCATTACTATCGTTATTATTATTATCATTATTATCATTATCGATATTATTATCATTAATATTTCTTTCTAATTTGAATCATTATTGTTATTGTTACAATTATTAAGGTTATCGTTGTTATCATTATCCTTATTATTATCATCACTAACCACATTGGATTTCTTTATTATCTTCATTACTGTTAATACTATTAATATTATTGGTATTATCATTATCACTACTGTCATTATTACTATTATCATTGTTTTTGTCATTATTATTATTTTCATTATTATTAGTAGTAGTAGTAATAGTAAGAAGATTGCTTTTGTTATTGCTATCATTATTATAATCACTGTCATAAAAATTTTCATCATTATTACAAATAATATTATTGACAATTTTTAGTATTTATTATTTTCATAATTATTATTATCATCATTTTGTTATTACCACAGCCAAGGAGGTTACTTTGTTTGTTAGTTAGTTAGCAGAATAAAAACATAATGTAATTATAATATCATATGATATAATATAATAGGATAATAATAATGATATTATGATTATCATCAAATTAGGAATAGACTTTTGTGATTTTTTTACCAAAGGTGTTTCTTAGATGCTATCAAATTTTGGTTGCGATTCAGTTCATAATCCCGATCGAGGAATTTTTTAACGAAACGAAT
>NW_020868620.1:25000-27500 GCF_003789085.1 Penaeus vannamei | reverse complement strand
GGGGAGAAAGATTACAACCGTTTTACATGTCTATCCGTATGCGTGAATGCAAGTATAAAGGTATTTATGCATACTAATGCATGCAAGAATATATCATACATAATAAAAAAAATTCTCTCTTTTCCTGTACGGAATACATTTGCACATGCAATTAAAGATGAACAAGACTATATACACGGCAGCTATAAAAGCCAAGGCTTATACCTATGTGTCTAGAATAATCTGCGGTTATTCGTTCTCGCTTCATCATAATAACTTGCGGCCGAAGGGATGAGAAGCTCGTATAATAAGCTTAAGTTCTCCGTGGCTCAGCTGCTGCTCGGTGTCACTTACGCAGGGAGGCAGAAGGGACAGGGAGGAGGGAGACAGGCCTTGGGAAGGGATGGAGAGAAAATAGCAGAGGCAGATAGCTTGAGAGACAGAGAGACAGAAAAAGGGAGAGAAAAAGAAAATAGGGGGAGGGGCAGAGAGAGGAGGACTGGAGGGAACTTTAGAAAGTGAGAAAATATGGAGGAACGGAGTGGGGGAAGGAGAGATGGGGGAGGGAGTGTTCAGTGTCTGTGAAACAAATAAGGCTTCATACACATTTAAGCGGCTTTGATATATTAATAGCGAGTTTGTGTACTATATGAGTGTTAGTTGTTTTATGTCCGTGTTTATATGTAATACAGATATATACTCGTATTTGTATTTACACACACACACTACAACACATATATATGTGGTGTGTGTGTGTGTGGTGTGTATATAATACATAATACATACATGATGTATGTATATACTATAATCATACATACTATATATATATATATATATATATATATATATATATATATAAATATATATATGAATATATAGTATTATATATATATATATACATATAGCATTATTATATGATATAGATAGGTATGATATATTATATATATATATATATATATAATATAGTATATATATACATACATATTATACATACATATATATATATTTGCACACACATATGCATACATATGTGTGTGTGTTTGTATTATGTACATATGCATGTATGCATGCATGTATATATAAATACACACACACACACCACACACCACACACACACACACACACACACACACACACACACAACACACACACACCACACACCACCACAATTATATATTTATAATATAGCGTATAATATTATTACATTATTAGTATTAATATACTATAAGTAATATATAAGTTATATATATAGTATTAATATAATATAACTATATACTAATTAGCTTATATATGTATACTATAGTGACATATGTATGTATATGACTATAATATATATAAATATATGTTAGTGGTGCTACATATCAAAATATCAGTATATAATAATATAGATATTCAATTATAACTATAAATATATAGTAAAAGTGAAGTAATAAATGAAATATAATAAATATATAATTATATAATAAATATTAACATAAATAATAATAATATTAGTATAATGATAATATACTATAATAATACTATATCTATTATGTATATGATAACGTGCATTATTTAATAGATAAATGTAATAAATACAATGGATATATATAAATATATTATATCTTATATTAATTTAATAAAATCAACTAAATATACATATATAAGATATAATAATACTATATTGGAAATAAAGGCGATATAAATAGGTGTGTGTGTGTGTGTGCTGTGTAGATGTTTGTTGTGTGTGTGGTGTGTGTGTGTGCTGTGTGTGTGTCGTGTGTAGTGGGTGTGTCGTGGGTAACGTGTGTGTGTGTGTGGTTAGTTTATATATATAATAATAAAGTAATTATATATATTAATTATCTAGAAAATTATTTATATAATACTATAATACTGATATATAAGAAGAGAGAAGAGAGAGAGAGAGAAGAGAGAGAGAAAAGACGTAGAGAGATGTAGATATAAATATATGATAGTGATAAAAATATATACTATATATATATATATTTATATTATATATAATAATATATATATATATATATAATATATCTCAATACTATAGTATATATATCATATATATTATATATATACATTTCACATTAATAATATAATATCCGATATTACAATCCCATACATACATATCATTGATTAATATTATATATAACTAATTATATTATATAAGATAACTATATAAAATATAATTAAATATATATTATATGATATGTTATATATTTATATAACTATAATAGATATAATATATATTATACTATTAATAAATTATATATTAATTAATATATATATCATATAATAATAAATAAATACTACTAAGTAGTATATATATTATATAGACTATTATATATAAATAAGTATATATATATATAGTATGTATACATATACAGATAGTTATATTAGTATAGCTTAATTATATGTTTATATAATTATACATAATTATAGTATACATTATAATTTATAAATATTTGAATATTATAATACGCTATATATATAACTATATACTATAAATACGATAAGTTATACATAT
>NW_020868620.1:0-5000 GCF_003789085.1 Penaeus vannamei | reverse complement strand
GTAGAGCGTGAGCTCAGAACACTAAATTATATATATATTATATAAAATAATGTTAACGTATATTAAATATATATTATATAGCATATCAACCTAGTCAACCCCAATATATAGCATCACCTAAAACCAGCACCTATATTATATCTATATAACTAAGCACCCACACCAAATATAATATATATATATGTTAATAATATATTATATATACTATATATTTATATAAAAACCTCAATAGTTAATTTATAACACTAATATATGCTTAGAACCAGTAATAACCCTGTAGAAGTTACATAGATATATAAATCAACATCATATTATATATATTATATAATATATATATATATCTGAATATATATATATTACTATTACAACAAACAAAAACATACATATATACACATAAGCATATACACTGATATACATATCTATATACACACATAAATCTAGATATTCATACACATATGCGCATATCCATACATAAACCTATAAGCCCAGCTTCACATATTTATCGATATTTGTTTTTGATTTTCTTTTTCTTGTGTAATGATTGATTTGCATGGGTTGTGCCAGCACAATAGAGTATTTCGCCAAAGAAAACACATGTTTGCAAACATTTTATGTATTAATTAATATGCAATTACTAAATAAGCGTGGGTCAACAAACGACGGACCTATTTTTTTCCTCAGACACTTCTGAAATTGTCTCAAATTTAATCTCAGAATTGCCTGAGAACTTTCGTGGACACGGACCTAGGTTCTTTACAAAACTAAAACTGGCATCACAATACGAATAAAACAACAATTACATCTAGTACGCTCTCTCAATATGCAGACATACACACAGACTAACAATTATGTACAAAATCACATACAACCAAATCGACATAACTGAAGTATACCTAACACGTACCACATCCGTACAGACTCCTTCAACCTCTCATACTTCCCACGCACTACTCGTGACTGGAACAAACTCCCACAACACATTCCTTCCACAAAATTACACCAACGCATCTCAAGACCCACACACAAAACAGCAAGACAGCTTCCTTCCCCCCTTTTCCACCCCCAACATCCTACTATCCCTTAAGCGTGATAAGCCCTAACCTTCAGCGCCCTGCGCTTGGAACCACTGAGATTGAGACAGATTACTATATTACTTTTTGCGGGAGTGAAAATAGTCACTCAGACAAAAATAACAAGTAGCTTCAGCCCTTGATTAGGCAACAGCAACAACAACAAAAAAACTACAACAACAACAGGCAGATGGACACTGACCCTTTTTGGTGGAGAAGGTGAAGGTCTCGCTCTCGGACGACCAGCCGTACTTGTTTCTGACGCGGACCTGCGCGGCGTAGTCGGTGGCCACCTCCAGGTCCTTGAGTGTGTAGGCCATCGAGTGCCGCGAGTCCTCCTTCAACTCGGCTTCCGGGTCGACCGCCTCCGAGATGCTCTGCCACGACCCCGCCATCACCATCGTGTGGTTGGTCTTGAGCGGCCAGGAGGGGGGGGGGTTTATCTCGGGTGCATTCGCGTAGCTTAAAGAATTATCATGATGATATATATGCACAGTATATATATGTATATATGTGTATGAGAGAAAGAGGATAGAGAGAGAGAGAGAGAAGAGAGAGAGAGAGAGAGAGAGAGAGAGAAAGAGAGAGAGAAGAGAGAGAGAGAGAGAGAGCAATAATGGAGAGCAAAAAGACGACGCAGCTGAGGATGCGTCCAAAGCCAGCCAGAAAGCAGGCAGGCGGACCCCACGCCTCACCTGCCAGCGCGCCCAGCTGTGTCTTGCGGTACTTGACGAGGAACTCGGTGATGGGGTAGTAGCTCTCCGTATCCCACGTGAGGGTGTAGGTGTCGCTCGCGCGCCGTTGGGGCTGCTGGTCAGGTGGGGGGGCTTGGGGAGTCCTGCGGGAAAGAAACACGGGCCGCCCTGTTAGACTTTCCGGAGGTGGGGAGCGATGGCTGCCCGAGGAGCCCTGCCCTGGCCCCGTCGGTCCCGGTCTTGGGTCTTCCTGTTCATCTCTTATGTTATCTCTTCTCTCTCTCTCTCTCTCTCTCTCTCTCCTCTCTCTCTCTCTCTCTCTCTCTCTCTCTCGCTCTCTCTCTCTCTCTCTCTCTCACTCTCTTTCTCTCTCTCTCACTCTCTCTCTCTCTTTTCTTTCTCTCTCTCTCTTTCTTCTCTCTCTCTCTCTCTCACTCACTCTCTTTCTCTCTCTCTCTCCTCTCACTCACTCTTCTTCTCTCTCTCTCTTTCATCTCTCTCTATCTCTCTCTCTCTCTCTCTCTCTCTCTCTCTCTCTCTCTCTCTCTCTCTCTCCTCTCTCTCTCTCTCTCTCTCTCTCTCTTCTCTCTCTCTCTCTCTCTCTCTCACTCCTTCTCTCTCTCTCTCTCTCTCCTCTCTTCTCTTCTTCTCTCTCTCTCTTCTCTCTCTCTCTTCTCTCTCTCTCTCTCTCTCTCTCTCTCTCACTCTCTCTCTCTCGTTCTCTCTCTCTCTTCTCCTCTCTCTCTCTCTCTCTCTCTCTCTCTTCTCTCCTCTCTCTCTCCTCTCTCTCTCTCTCTCTCTCTCTCTCTCTCCTCTCTTTCTTTCTTTCTCTCTCTCTCTCTCTCTCTCTCTCTTTCTCTCTCTCTCTCTCTCTCTCTCTCTCTCTCTACTCTCTCTCGCTCTCTCTGGCCCTCTCTCTCTCTCTGCTCTCCTTCTCTCTCCTCCTCTCTCTCTTTTCTTTCTTTCTCTCTCTCTTTCTTTCTCTCCTCCTCTCTCTCTCCTCTCTCTCTCTCTCCTCTCCTCTCTCTCTCTCTTCTCTCTCTCTTCACTCACTCTCTCTCTCTCTCCTCTCTCTTCTCTCTCTCTCTCCTCTCTCTCTCATATAACTCACTCTCACTCTCTATTCTCTTCTTCTCTTTCTCTCTCTCTCTCTCTCTCTCTCTCTCTCTCTCTCTCTCTCTCTCCGCTCGCCCAGGCCCCACCAAACCACAACACCACACACCACCACCTCGCTCAACCCACTTTCTCATCATGCACTGCCAAACCACGCATCTAGAAACGTGTGTGTGCCTACGCCGACCTGACCAGACTAGATCATCTACTCTCAACCAACGGTCTCTCTCCTCACGCACTCTTCTGTGTCTCACACCTCTCTAATACTACCATCTGCGATCAAATCTCTCTCCTACTCTCGCTCTCTCCCACCTCCCGCTACTCAGCTCCCCTACTACCCAACCCTCCTCTACTTATACATCTCCGTCTCTCTACCTCATCTCATCTTCCTCTCTACCTAACTCCCCACTCCCACCCTCTCCTCTCCATCCCTACTCAATGCATCTCCTCCACACCCCGTAACGTTCATTGCGTGTCATCAAGCACTCCATAAACCCTACACGCTCAACGGGTGTCCATCTACCTCTCTCCTCTCGCTCTCTCTCTCTCCCACCACAAACTCACCCTCTTCATCAACACCTCCGCTGTCCATCCCTCACCCTCTACTCCATTACACACCTTCTCTCTCTCACTCTCCTCTCTCTTCTCTCTCTCTCTTCTCTCTCTCTCTCTCTCTCTCTCTCCTTCTCTCTTCTCTCTCTCTACACTCCACTCTCTTTCTTCTCTTCTCTTCCTCTCTCTCTCTCTCTCTCTCTCACTCTTTCCTCTCTTTCTCTCCTTTCTCTTTCTCTCTCTCTCTCTCTCTCTCTCTCTCCTCTCCTCTCTCTCTCTCTCTTCTCTCGCTCTCTCTCTCTCTCTCTTTCTCCTCTCCTCTCTCCTCTCTATCTCTCTCGCTCTTCTCTCTCTCTCTCTCTCTCTCTCTCTCTCTCTCTCTCTCTCTCTCTCTCTCTCTCCTCTCTCTCTCATCTCTCTCTCCTCCTCTACTCTCTCTTCTCTTCTCTCACCTTCTCTCCCACGTTTCTCTCTCTCTTCTCTCTCTCTCTCTCTCTCTCTCTCTCTCTCTCTCTCTCTCTCTCTCTCCTTCTCTCTCTCTTCTCTCTCTCTCTCTCTCTTTCTTCTCTCTTCACTCACTCTCTCCTCTTCTCCTATTCTCTCTCGTTCTCTCTCTCTCTCTCTCTCTCTCTCTCTCTCTTCTCTCTCTCTCTCCCTTCTCTCTTATCTCTCTCTTTCTTCGTCTCTCTCTCTCTCTCTCTCTCTTTCTCTCTCTTTCTCTCTCTCTTCACTCTCTCTCTCCTACTCTCTTCTTTCTCTCTCTCTCTCTTTCTCTCTCTGCTCTCTCTCTCTCTTCCTCTCTCTCTCTCTCTCTCTCTTCTCTCTCTCTCTCCTCTCTCTCTCTCTTCTCTCTCTCTCTTCTTCTTCTCTCTCTCTTTTCTCTCTCTCTCTTTCTTCTCTTTCTTTCTTTTCTCCTCTCTCTCTCTCTCTCCTCTCTCTCTCTCCTCTCTCTCTCTCTCTCTCTCTCTCTCTCCTTTTCTTTTCTCTCTCTCTCTCTCTCTCTCTCTTCTCAACACTTTCTTCCACCTTTTCTCTCTCCTCTCTCTCTCTCTTCTCTCTCTCTTCTTTCTCTCTCTCTTTACATCTCCTCTCTCTCTCTCTCTCTCTCTTCTCTCTCTCTCTCTCTCTCTCTTTCTCCTCTTCTTGCTCTCTCTCTTCTCTCTCTCCTCTCTCTTCTTTCTCTCTCACTCACTCTCCTCCTCTCTCTCTTCTCAACTTCACTTCTCACCTCCCTCTCTCTCTTTTTTCTCTCTCTCTCTTCTCCTCTTTCTCTTCTCCTTCTCTCTTCTTCTTCTCCTTCTCTCCTTCCTCTTCTTCTCTTCTCTTTTTCTGTTTCTTCCTCCCCTTCTTTTCTTTTTTTTTCCTTTTTCCTTCCTCCTTTTCTTTTCTTCCTTTTCCCCCCCTCCCCTTTTTTTCCTTTTTCTTTCCTTCTTTTCCCTTTTTCTTTTTCTTCTTTTCCTTTTTTTTGCTTTTTCCCCCTTTCCTTTCTTCGTCTCCTTCCCCTTTTCCCCCTTTCCCTCCCTTCTTTCTTTTCTTCCTTCCTCTCTTCTTTCTTTCTTCTAAAATCCTC
>NW_020868619.1:203609-223609 GCF_003789085.1 Penaeus vannamei | reverse complement strand
TCTTTTCATTTCCCATTGGTTATGCGAATATGTAATGTAGTATCCAGCTCTACTAACAGAAATATAATATTGAAAATCTACACTACTGTCCTACAAAACAATATAGAGTTTAAACTTTAATATTGATATGCTTTCATATCAATAGGGCCACGGCTAAGAAGAGCGAGGTACAGGTTTATCTTTCGTATGTGATATGTCATGTAAGGCAACTGTTATAGTTACTGTAAGGGTGCGTGCACAGAGAAAGCAGGTTTGCCTGCGCCGACTACCAGCGCCAACCCGCGCCAAGAATTCAACCATATAAACAAGTGTAAGCGTGCACAGTCGTTGTGGTCAAAATTCAAGAGACTCTGGGAACTGATTTCCAAATTGTTGACTCGTTACAATGTTCGCCAGGATGAGAGAGTTAAGAGAGAGATTTGTTTTCTTTGAAAGGAAATTTCAGCCGCGTGTTCAGCAGGGTTGTTCTAGTGTGATTGTTGAACCGGTTACCCTTGCAATCCCTGAACCATCTTCCATGCTAGTGTCACCACCTATGCTTACATCAAACAGATCTGGACTTGAGAGATATGTTGAGACACCCCGCCTTAAAAAAACTGTTACAAGTCTGAAAAGTCGAAATACGTCATTAAAACGTCGACTCTGTGCAATCGAAAATAAAAATGATCAGGTTACTGCTGAAATGAATCGTGCTAAAACTGACAATGAGGAAAAGCAAGTGGAACTGGATGGACTGAAAAAGTTAGTGGGAGTAAGATTGAGGGACTTGCAGTCACAGGTTATCGACAAGGAAAATGAAGTATGTGTATTAAAAACTCGTAACAGTGAACTTAGTCAATCTGTAAAAAAGACCAAATATTTATAAAATAAAACCCAGCATCAGGACCATACGATCATGAATCTGAAAGGTGAAGTAAACTGAATGCAGCTGCAACCTCTGCATTTGAAAGTGTTGGCAACTTGGAAGATGAGGTTACTTCGCTGAAAGAAAGACTTGCCAAATCAAAGCAATCACTGATTAATTATGGTAAGAAAGTTAATCGGAGAGATGGTAAAATTTGGAAATTGACTTCTTCTTTGACTGAAATGAGAGACCAGTGCCACACTGATATGGAGGCCTTTGAACAGTACCATAGTGGTATTGCTGACAGTCTGAAAGCACAGCATGAACATTCAGTCGACTCACTTGAAAGGGAACTGCAACAAATGAAGTCTCTGGAGCCCTTTCAGGGTGGCAAGTTTCGAGCAGAATAGAGACTTATGTACTATGATTTACTAATTAGAGGAGGAGTTTCAACAAATATTATGCAGGGAGTTGTCAGGTCTGTGCTTGAAAACTCAGGGCATAATATGGACTTGGTAAAACTTCCCAGTAGGAGTACTGCACAGAGAATGGTAACAGAAGCAGGGTATTTGGCAAAGATCAGGGCCTCATATGAGTTGGCCAAGTCAGGCGGGCAGTTAGCTTTAGGACACCAATCTGATGGCACGACAAAAGAGCTCATTCACTGGGGAGCACATGCTCTGGATGTGATGTGGATGGACCTCAAATGTTCACTCTCACTGTATCGCCAGTAGCATCAGGGAAGGCAGATAATACCATCAAACAATTAGAAGAACAGTTCAATGAAATGCAGGACATTGCTAATGAGTTGGGTCTGGATTTTTCTGAAGAAACTTATGACATCACAAGGATTGACGCACGAATGTCGGACCGTGCAGCGAATGAAAAGAAAGTCACAAAATTGCTCATGCAAAAAACGAGAGATGCACTTGAAAATAGTCCAGATTGGAATGAACTTTCTCCTGAGGAGAGGGATGCAAGGTGCAAAGCCTATGCATTCACTTGTGCAGCTCACAAGGTGGACAATGTAGCAGTGGTTATGACTGCAAAGTCTTCGTCCATCATTTATGGTGCAGCAAATGGACGTGGAATGAGAGTTGCCAAAAAGCACATTTATGAATGTAATAAATTGCTTTGCCAGCGAAGCCGCAAGGAATATTCTCTTGGGGCTGACTTCAAGGCACATTCATTGTGTGTGGATGGATACGACCAGACAGCAGCCCTCTTCAAGCCAATTGTTGGCAACTAAGTATCTGATCTTCATGTAGAATGCTATTCCAACTCTTTCGACAAAGGACATGATGATGATTTACCTTCAGGATGTAAAGGACTCAAAAGCAAATCCATGCCTAAATCGACTGGAGCAATCGATACATGCTGGTTACCTACAAAAGGACATTGAGAGTGAAGAAGTTGCATTCGCCATCATGTACTATAGGGTCTGTGCTCCTCTGCTGGCGAAAGCAAAGAATGCAAAGTCTCCACTTGTTATGAACTGGTTTTACGAAGCTGCCATTGATGCCCTCGGACTATAAACTGGTGGGGACGCATCTTCCCTCCTCGATGGTACAGAAGAGATGCGGCCAGGAGCAGAAGACTGTCACAGGGATATCTACGGCCCGTACATGGAGGAAATAGTGAAGATGGGAGACCGGGAAAAAGTGAAAGAATTGCTGAAAGGTAATTTTTTATTCTTGTTTCAATATCTACATCGCTCTATCTGTTTGAATTATAGTGAAGAATACAATCAGAAAATATGATCACCATCCCCTTAAAAAGGGTTGTAAAATTGTATTTCAGGAAAATGGAGACGTTTTGATCAAATTGTTGCATTTACCCTGAACTCATCCAATTCCATTCTATTTCAGGCATGGCTGAGAGTGGAATGGAGAAGAACATTTACCTGGTGGGAGTACCACATACCTAGTGACAAAGCAGAACAGGCTGCTGCAACCATTGGTGAAGCAACAAATGACAGGATTGAAAGCATGTTTGGAATGCTTGACAGGTAATTGAATTCTATAAAATCATTCTTTCCCATCAATTACAATATAAAAAATTACACCATCTAATTATTTAGGAAAATTCATTTCTTTTTCTCAGGAAATAATATTTGGGAACAAATTTTCCTAGGGTTGTGGGTGCTAGTTTTCCCGGAATGAATCTCGTGGGAAAGAGTTTCTATGAAACTGTGGGCGTTATTTTCAAACGTTTCGGCCAGTTCTTGAAATAACCTATTTTTCAGGAGGCTGAATGTAGCACCGTCATCAAATCCAGTGAATGTAGGTGGTCTCATCGCAGCCAAGCAGGACAAGATGGTTGATTGGGTGAAGAAAAAGGGAGGGAATGGCGTCCAGCAGATTTGTGATATTGCTATGAAGTTTGCCGGTAAATGTCGGAAAAAGAAGGGCACCAGGGAAGATCAGTTGAAGTGCATCTTCGACCAAACTAAGGAAGAGAAAAAGAAAATGATTAAAAAATGCAGGCAGGACAGAAAGAGAAAACGGATGAAAATGGACAATGACCTTAGGAGAATGAACAAGGACCTTATTCGAGACAAACATACAATTAAGAAACTGAACGGTAAACAAATACAAAACCAGGTGCAACTCTGGCGTTTGTTGCATAGCAATGGAGGGACTGACATATAAGGCATAGACAATTTGAAGAACTTATCAGCTGCCACTGTTGCTAAAAAGAAGCGATTGAGGATAATTGTGAAAGCTAACCGTAGCCTGAAACTGAATAGAAATTTTGGTATGAAGGTTGTTTCTGTGCCTGGCCCCTCATCCTCTCGTTCTGTCGCGGTGGGTGAGGATAGTTTGGAGTGGTCAACATCTGATGAAGAGGCACTGGATGCACTATGTGGTTGATCTAGTTCTAGTCTGTATTTCTTGAACTGGCACCGTCACTGGTCTAAACTATATTTCCTGAAAAAAAAAAAAAACTGGTTGATTTAGTCCATGTTTTCTGAAAAAGAAAAGAAAGTGCAGTTAACTGTCATGTTCATCAATTAATAACATGACTGGCAAGAGGGTGTGGTGCTTTTTGACATGTTTGGTAACAAAACCCGAAAATTATCACTAGTATTATGAAGAAAAGACACTGTGATTGATCTAGTCTTTATTTCCTGAAAAAAAAAAAAAATGCATGGTTGATCTAGTTCATGTTTTCTTGGTGCAGTTAACTGTCATGTTCATTGATATCATGACTGTGACATAAGAGGGTGTGGTGCTTTTCGTCTTTTGACATGGTTGCCATTGGTAACAAAACCTGAAGATTATCACTAGTAAGTACAACGTCCTGTAATAGAATATTAAATTTTTTAATGTACTGAGATGATTTTGAATTTTTGCGATATTTTTCAATATCTTTGAGATTTAACATTTTTGTACATTTATATTTCATGGTTACAACTCAGTATTAGATTCAGAGAGATTTTCTCAATCAGTCTGTTATTTACTGTACCAGTATGTATTTCTAGCTCTGCATCTAACCTGGTTATTTAGGAATTGACGCTTAAAATTGCCTCCCAGGCCATTTTATGACAAAAGTGGGCGTGGCACTTTTTTTGTCTGTTTTTTATCAAAACCTGGAAATTTTCACTTTTAATATGTTTGTATGAAGATACGAACCCTAGATCTGAAATGTAGAGCTTGTATTACCATATTTAGTTAGTTTTTGCTGTGTTGAGATGGTTCTGGATTTTAGCAATATTTTTGAGATTTCTCATTTTGTACATTTATATTTCATGGACTAGCATCTCAACATTAGCTTAAGCAGTATTTTTTGAATTAATGGGTCATATTCTGTGCCAGTATGTATTTCCAGCTCTAAACCTAACTTGGTTTTTGAGAAATTGACCCTCATAAATGCCTCCCAGGCCATTTTGTGACAAAAGTGGGCGTGACACTTTTTTTGGTCTGTTTTGTATCAAAACTTGGAAATTATCACTTGTAAGATGTTTGTATGACAATATGAACCCCAGATATGAAAGGAAGAGCTTGTATTACCATATTTAGTTTGTTTTTACTGTGTCTGAAATTCCACTGAAATAGCTCTTTTGGTTTGCAAGATGTCCATCAAAAATGGCTACAGTGGCAATTAGCGTAAATGTGGGCGTGGCACTTTTTGGGGCCCTCCTAATTACCAATTTAATAATTCTGCAAAAACAGGCCTGAAATGTGGTTTTTAACACCCAAAAAGCATTTTGTATAAAAAATCGAACCATTTTCTTGAATTTTTCTGATTTTGGGTTTGGACACTGGACTTTTTTGGATTTTCAGGATGTGTTAACAGTATCTCTGGCAGCATGCATGTGAATTATTAAGATGGATAGTCCATTATGTACAGTTTTATGATGCTTCTAAAACCCCTCCAGAAAAAAAAGAAACCCCATATTCTCGGTGGGCCTCACCAGCACAGAGGAAGCAGGTTCGAGCGTGTCAGTGCCGGCAGCCCGCTTCAACCCGCTTTCCTGTTTGCTCGGATCATTCTTGCCTGCTCAACCCGCACGGGTGGATGCTATTGAATGGAGAGCAGGATGGATGTTAAGCTCCTGATAGCCAAAGATTATGAGAGACAGCCAGTGTGGAACAAATGGAAGAAGCACCACACAAACAGGAATGGGGCAGATAAGCTGTGAGCTGAAATCAGGAAAATTCTGGAATGAAGTAAAGCATTTCATAAACATAATAGTTTCTTTTATGTCCTAAAGGATATTGATAAACGTGATACTTTTTAAAATTAGTATTCTACTTCCCAGCATTTAGTTCCTTCAAGTGGCTGTCAACACCACCTGCTTTCTCTGTGCAATATATTTTTCTTATATCATTTATGCTTTAGTCTTGGGCATATTCAGGCCTCCAAAAATGTTCCATGACATATAATATACGAGGAAGTATCTTCTTGTTTTATTTACAGAATGTGTTCGAATGGTTAAAAAAATATTACGAAAATTTATATTAGGTTCTACATAATCATTTCCCTTATCATGTATGTATAATTGAATATGCAAACGTAAACTTATATATCATTTTAAATGTAGTTAATATCAATCAATATATTGTGTCATTTTCAAAACATTTAAAGAAGTGTGCTCTTCGAAAGCGGTGTCGATAGACGAAGGAAAAAGTATGATGGGATGCGCTGAGGACCCGCGCATTTTCAACTGATTTCGATAGTTTTCTGTTGTCTGACTTGTAATTTTAAGATGTTGATAACTAACAACTTGTATTTATCGTTATTTCCTAATGTCACATAAGTAAAACAGTGTTTTGTTAATTGATACAATTAAATAAACAGAATCAGATTCGTCAACTCGAGTACGGTTCCTAGAAATGGAGCCGCACCTTTGGCAACAGTGTACAAGCCTTGGCAGCGTTGCTTTCGTGATCGGCCCGGAGAATGTTGCAAATGAAACAAACAGAAAAAGGCCTACAGCTTCTTGTCAGCAGAAAAGAAGGCCTAGAGTCTGCAGCGAAGATCACCATTTCATCATATCAAAGGAAGGCCCCTCCGCTTAACGTTGTCCGAAATGGCCAAAGATCAGACACGTCTGCTTGTTGCCGCACTCGCCGCAGCGTCCTCTTGACGGCCCTAAGTCGGTATTATATGAGCCCAGCTGACTTCTACTGGAGCATAGAATGTGTTAACAACATATAGATATAGGGCTCACAGAACATAAAGAATAACACAATTGTTCAAGTTTTCAGTTTTTCATAGCACATTTTATGTAATGAATTCTGTCCTTTGATCTATTATTACAGTTCCGAATAAAGAACATTGTTATTGACTGAATTTGCATGTGTTGCATGTACTACTATTATTGTAATTTTTGTTTTGTATGATGCCAATCAAAAGTTTAATAAGCCAGTAATATATAAAAAAACAAACAACCCGTACCCCAAAACCCGTATAACAAGTTTGTTGTGTCGGGTCCCTCTCCACTGGCATTTTGCCGTCTTCTTTGGCATACAAACTTTCAGCTTTACAAAGGAAACTGATCTGCTCTACTGCCTACATGTTTTACAGACTACTCTGCAACTAAACTAAACTTATAGTAATACTAGAAGTTCAGTTTAGTTCTAGAATTTATTGTGGCGCACACCAACACAGCAAAACCTTCCTGATTGGTTATCCTCTAGGATGTGAATACAAAACTCTGATTGGTTTCCGGCAGCATCTGCCTCTGATAATGGTAATATTTACAGGTTTGTGAAAGCAAAACTTATAGTGGTTTCTGGTCCGGCCTTTTTATTATTTTGTTGTCAAAATGCAAACAAATTGAAGCGGCGAGACCGAGAAGCAACAAATAAAATTGTTGTGGCCTAACGATATTACCCATGGGGCCTCTGGTTCCGCCTTCGCAACTCCATATAACTTTTTACTGGTGGTTCCGCTTCTTTATAGAGACGTGCTGGCCTACTCTCGTCTTCATAGTCGCCCAGTACGATGATATAATGCAGTAGGTTGTTTGAGAAGGTGGAGAATGATAATCGTCAATCCTTCATATGAGTTCAGGCAGAGTAATAATGGAAGCTCCGTGTAATTCTCGATGCAAAATGATATCTCATTACTTGATTGTATAGTAATATAGCAAGAAGTGAGATACACGGGTGAAAGGAACACTGAAACATGAGGTCAGCTGTTCAGTGTGTAAGTAGAAGCGGAAGTTAGAACAATTAGGGTAGATAAGGTCAGTGGACGACCAGGTCTTTTGAGGATACCGGACTGCCTTGTACATCCTGTGCAACATTCATCGTGACGGTGTCAGCCCGACAATGAGTCACCCAATATATAAGTTTAGTCATCCCTACGCTGTAGAGACCGTGCTCCTTAGACAGAACAACTTCCTTAGAAAATACAACGAAACCTGGCAGAACTTATAATTACATGCAGTGCTAATATATTTCAAACCAGTAATAACCAATTGTACCACTTCTGTGCCTGTGCAATTGTTGAAGGACTGGTGTGCGGACCGAAATCCGAAAGACTTTCAGGCCGAGGATCCGACACCGAACGACTTTGTTTCGACCTTTAGTCCCCGAGTCCTCTCGGCCCACAGTCCACTCGAGATAATTTCGATGCTAGTGCATCCCCTTGAATAACATTGTAAAAGGAAACAATTTAAATGAGATGATTACTGTAAAGTGAATTTCAGTACCAGATTGATAAATATAAAATCATTTTGTATTCAATATGTGATAAATTATGTCATACAACATTATAGTATGTCATAAAAGATTGGGGACCAAATTAAAGGACTTGTATAATGTAAATACTTTATTATCTCCTAAGCCATAATGTTGACGGTCATCACTTTGACTTCAGTGTCCTAGAAAATGTATGCCAACAATGACACCATCGTCCAGGTTTCCAGCCAGCGTCTTGCTGATCAACTGATATTTCCTCCTGCTGGTCTGTCCTTTCCTCGCTGTGAGATGGTGCCCCCATGCTCCTTTAACAATTTTGCAGCCAACAGAGTCAAATAAGGGGAGGGAGATTCCGAACGAAGCTGCTATGCCATCCTTCGAGAGACTTGTTAGTCCGCTGCGTCTTGTTTTCCTCTCTCGTACATGATTCATTGGTTGTGCAAGAACTGCCCTGGGATGTGGACTTAGTTGTTTAGTCGATGCCCTACATATGTGTCCTGGAAATACTGAATGAACTCTAATATGCCATCGCGCCTTGGAGCTTCATCTACAATGATCATGAGCATGTAGTCGTGCACCTAGGCAGGTGGGACAAATGCAAGGCTAAGCAATCATCAGATAGGCAGGGCAAAGGCAAGATCTTCCCTGGACTTGTCCCTGAATTCTTCTCCATGCTGACTGATCAAGATGGAAATAAGAGTCACTAATATCAGCTTAAGAGAAATGTGCAGTAAAGGCACTAATTGCTGCTTTCTCAAAATCTGTCATGACTGAAGCGTGGTTAGGTATATTGTCATCGGTAATGAGGTCAAAGTTTTTTGTCCAGCTGGCTCTTACCAGGTAGGACATCATAAACACAACGCACTTTCGCGATACACATGCAGACTATGGCTGCACAACAGGGGCGGCGCTAGAAAACTTTTTTTTGGGGGGTGTCGGGAGCAAGGTTACCGAGTAACATTTTTAAAATTAAATCCACACTTTATATTTTTTAGTATCTTGTTTCGAAAAGGACCAAATTGAAATGAAAATGAAAACTTCGAGAGTTACAATGATCATTGATTCGTTAAATTATGCCGACCACTAAGTTTGCCGAGTAAACTGTTTTTTTTTTTTTCCCAATCTGCCAAGTGAAATGACGATTTGTGACCTTTGGGGGGTGTTGCATCCCCCACACACCCCGTGGTATCACGCCTGCTGCACAAATTCAGAAACTACACTGAAGGTTCAGTCAGCAAACTAATGTATACCCGCCAGGAACCGAAGGTCTTGATCGGCTGCGAAGATGACCATTCAGTCTGCTTCATATTCTCCAGACATCGTCGTCCGAAACAGTGCCAACTCCCTGACACCCGCATGCTGCCGCTCTCTTCGAAGAACCCTCTTCGGCTGGTCTTCCCAGTCGATTTTTGTTCGGGCATAGAAGAGTCTACGATGTGTCCGATCTGTTCTGCTGTGCTTATTGCTCGCACCTTCATCTCGCACAGCAGACACTAAACCTTTGCTTTCCCGGGGCGGGCAAATGGGTTCTGCCATTTATTACTTCTCCCATTAACTGTGTGGACACTGACGGCACAGTCCTTGTCTTCTTATCTCAGTAAGTCTTCTCCATCACTTTTTCTTTTTATCTTGACAATGTGATGTTGTGCAATAACTTTGGAACCTTTTACAATTTTTGGAGGAAGTGCCAGTGACTCATGACATGTGGCATATGAGTACCATCTGTGGTATTTTATCTGTGTCCCCTGGAAAATGGCAAGCACCGCAGCGGTAGTCCTGTGGCTCAATATCCTTTGGCTTGAGTTGATGATCCTGGGAGTTAGGGGTATGCCCCTGCCCTGTTCGGCTAGTCTGTCAGCAAGCTCATTCCCTTGGATGCCTATGTGGACTAGGACCCAGTTTATGATTATTCTTCCACCCTGATCAAGGATCCTCTGTGTTATGGTGAGGAAAGTGGTCAGGAGGAAGATTATATCTTAGGGCATGCTGTGCTGTATACAGTCAATGGCTGATCTAGAGTCTGTGTGTATGACCACGTGTGTGGGCTAGGGCTCCTATGATTTCAACTGTTTCTGCTTGGAGTGAGGAGGTATTGTCATTGACCCTGATGGATGTTGTGGCATCTCTTACTGTGAAGCCAGTGCCTGCATTGTGGTTTGTGGGATGCATGGGTCCGTCCGTGAAGTAAGTTCTACTATCCTGATTGATGCCTGTAATTACCCTTTGTACTAGGCATAAAGTACTGATTTTTTCTCCTTGACAAGCGCAAAACTGAAAACTTGATCAAAATGCTTGCCCATGGAGGGCGTTTTCCATAGTCAGGGTGAGGGAGGTTCTTGCCCTTGGCAAGCAGTTGTTTGGGCTGACGGTGTATCAAAACTCTGGCTGTGTGTGTGAGCCAGTTGTCTGCAAACATCTAGTATTCATGCTGTAGGCGTCTGAATACTTTTTGTCTCATGTATTCTAGGGTGCCTGGATGACCTCAGAAAGGAACTTCGCTGCTATTAGATTGATCCGGGTGTCCAGTGATGGAAGGTTAGCCTCTATGAGGAGGCTGAAGGCTTTTGTCCATCTGAGAGCACCCAGGATGATACTAGTTGCTTCATTTTGGACTGTTTCCATTTTTTCTCTTTTTGTAGTGCTGGAAGCATGGTCCACAATGGGACAGATGGCATTTACATAGAATGCTCCTAGAACTTTGTGTCCTGCTCCTATGTGTCTCCCGGTCATGACAGACAATCTTGCTTTCGTTCGGTCAAGTAGGTACTAGATCTCCTTTTTGAATGTGGCCATTCCACACCCCAAGGAAATGGCAGACTTTAACCCACAGTAAATCCAAGCCCTGGACACAAAATGTGTGTTTTTTTCACATTGGTTTTCAGAGCCATAGCTTTTGATTTTGCTGCTGAAATCTTTTGACCCATCCTGCAACATTTTTTAGACACAAGGTCCAGACAACGCAGGGCTCTATTGCGGCAGTGCTTACTGCCAGATCATCTGCATAAATGATCCTAGATCCCTCTGGCAGGTGTATGTTGAAGATGCTGGACGTGAGGGTGTTGAAAAGGGCAGGACTGAGGATCCCACCCTGTGACGTTCCATTTATAAGTGGCATGTGATAGGTGACTTTAGAATCAAACTTTGGCTATTCTGTTGTTGAAAGTCACTTATCCAGCCCAAAAGTCTGCCTCCGATTCCCATGTGGATTAGGGTCTCCTGACTGGCAAGGGGACTTGCATGTTCAAAAGCCTTCTCCATGTCTAGGAATTCAACCAGATAGGGAGTAGTGCATATTGTGCTTAGGAGTGTGGCGATGCTGTGTACTGTGCTCGTGGTGAACCTATGCAGGTGTTTATGAGGGGGTCCCATTTTCCATCAGAGCCGATTTAGTACCATCCTCTCGGCTGTTTTGCTAAAACAACTGAGGAGAGAAATGGGGCGGGACCTGCCCGGTTCTTTTCCTTTGGTTTTGGGATTGGAACTGTTATATAGCTTTTTTCCAACTCTTAGGTGGCATGGGAGTTTGCCAGGATTTGTTGATGAGATGCAGGAATGCATGCTCGCCTGAAAGACCTAGGTGTGAGATTATGGGATAGGAAATCCCATCAGAGCCTGTTGCTGATCCAGAACTGGTTTTACATGTTTTTTTTTTTTTTTTTTTTTTTTTTTTTATAGTTCCCAGAGGGAGAACATGGCATCCGAATTATCAAATTGGAGTGCCTTGTCTCTGATAAGAGCAAGCATTCCTGGATTTGGGCGCTGTTTTGCCCTCAAATCAGGGGGCAGGCTATTGCTGCTGGTTCTGGCTGAGAACTTGTGCATCAGCTGTGAGAGGGTGGTTTGGTGGCCAAAAGACTCATACTATTCCAGCCACTTTTCCTGCCTGACTCAGCAGTTTCCGTGGCATCCCCAACAGCTTCCCTTAGGAGGGCTAAGTTGTGGGGAGTTCTTTCCTACATGTGTTGACTCTGTGTTTGACCTCCTTGATCTCGTCATTATAGCACCAGGCGTCTTTATGAGATCTGGACCACGGGGTAGTTTTGGGGATGGTCTCAGAGGCTGCCTTGTATATGACCTGGACAAGTCTTGCCTCGAGCACGTCCGCGTTTTCACAATGTGGGGGTTCATTGCTTTTAAGAGACAGTGAACCAAGCCATTCTGGAAGGCTTGCCAGTTGCCAGTGACTGTCCCATAGTGGTGGATTGTAACGGTTTCATCAACACACCACCGAATTCGAAATCGACGAATGTTGGCACACAAACCGCACGAAAACGGCACATGGCAAGTGCCTTATCAGTTGAAAGCAGCAAAGACCGGCATGTTCATAAGGTGGACAGGTCAGTCGACCTGAGGTCAGCTGACTCAGTCCAAACAGGTCGTCGGCGGTCTGAGGTTTCTTTGGGTTCTAGCCCTAGAACCGAAGAATTTCAGGTGCTGCTATAAGTTGAACAAGCGAACACTAAGCGATGACGCTGATTAAAGAATAAAACAAACAATTCAGAAAAGATAAAACAAATCACATGCACCAATACTGGTGCTATGCTATTACACTGCACTGGAATGGGAGTGATGCGGCATAGAAAGGGCATTGTGTGGGACAGATTGACTCTGTAGAAATCATTCGCTGAAGCTGAAATCATCAAAGGTGCAGCAAGAGATGGGCAATATTGCGATACACATCGATCAAAGCTTTTGTTTTGGTATTGGCATCGTTATTAACGTTGTCGGTGGGGAGTTTTCTCAATGTGTACCAAAAAGTCGATTTACCTACCAAATTTGAAATTAGAAATTAATATTTATGAAATGCAAAATGACCTGTCTCCTCTTTATTTTCATTCTCACTGTCTCTCTCAAGAAGTGTGACGCTCAAGAATTGTTAAAGAAGCAGGGGACTATCTCTTTTCCCAAGCAGGAACGTCTTTTTATACTCTTTTAATGTTTGCATTGAGCCATATACCCACTTTTTTCTGATAAAATTACTTAGTAATCTATATTACATCAAAATATCCAAGTATAATATACAGGTTTGAAACACACTTTCCTGTTGCAGTGCATCAAACATCAAATTCAAATATTTATATATCAAGTATCGGCAATACATGTATTGGTATCGGTATTACTTTAACTTTCGAAGAATTGATTATCAAAACCACATGAGACAATTTTCAAATATTGATGCCCATCATTTGGAATGACCATGGGAGATACTGATCTATTGGGTCATATCTGACTATACCAGAGTTGATGAGGGAATAGGTTATGGTTTAAGTAAGGGAATTAGATCACGTGAAAGATATTTATGCGTCAAAGGAAGGAGAACAGGTTGTCAAAGCAGAAGCTGTGGGTTTCTGTAAGGATGTCTTGGGAGGTCGGTGAAGGGAGGATAGGTGGGGAAAAGCAGAGATGCTGGCTGTAGTAAAGCGTGGACAGGGCAACAGAATGTGTGGAACTGAAAGTGGAACATTGCATACAGGGTATAGGGGTGGGTCAGAGTGTGACATTAGATAGGCGTGTGTTAAGCTGGTGTGGCCAATATGTAAGTGTACGCGACGATCGCCGCACCATTGACTTCGCTAACAAAGATAAGCCTTTTTACTGGGGAGATGATCAAGCAAAGTCATTTAACGATCTTAAACACGCGTTAGTATTGGCACCAGTGCTCCGCAGACCGAAGTTCAACACTCCATTTGAGATTCACACGGATTCTTCGAATGTCGCCGTGGGCGCCTGTCTTATGCAACGCATCGAAAGTCAGCCGCATGCCGTTGCGTATTTCAGCCGTAAATTGAAGGGACCCGAGGTTAGATACAGCGCCACAGATACCGAAGCACTAGCCGTCGTAGAAGGCGTTCGTGCATTTAATGTGTATGTTTATGGGAGGAGCTTCGAAGTCTTTACCGATCACCGGCTGCTCACGTACATATTCAAACGTCCCACGAAATCGGCGAGGATGTCCAGGTGGAGCCACGAAATAGCTTCGTATGACTGCAAGGTCACTTACAAACCGGGCGCCGCACATCACGTCCCTGATCTTCTTTCACGCGCCGTAGCCGCAATAAATCTATCTTCTATCAGCCCTGAACAGTTCAGAGATGTAATTGGAGGATCAACTGTGCAGGGAGATAGTAGAGTTCGTGGAAGGAAAAGCACTGCCACATGTAAAAATACCCGCGTCCCTGGACCAATTTGAAATCAAGGATGGCGTGCTTTACCACGTGCGGCAACTGCCGACCGGACTCGTCAGCCAACTCTTTTTACCGCCTAAAGTAAGATCAGCAGCGATGAAAATAGTACATAGTAACAGCACCGCAGGTCATTCAGGTGTTTATAGAACGTACAAGAAATTAATAGATTTCTATTGGCTTCCCAATGCGCTTTAGCTTTGCAGGAGATACGTACAATCGTGCCCCACGTGTCCACGCCGCAAATCCGTTTTACGCGCGCCCCTTTTAGCCACCAACCCCCTTGTAATGAAACCTTTTGAAGGCGTATCCATCGACCTTATCGACCTGCCGACGGCTAAGAACGGTGACAGGTATGTTTTAACTATCATCTATGAGCTGACAATGTTCGTGCAACTCGTACCACTACCGACCAAAATTGCTCACACCGTTGCAGACGCTTTGATATCGAATTACATCATCCTTTTCGGTCCCCCAGAAACGCTTCTATCCGACAACGGGAGTGAATTTATCAACGAATATTGTTCATTACTAGGAACGAAAACGCGGTACTCGACGCTGTATAATCCAGTGTCTAACGGCCTCGTAGAACGATGTAACCGAGTAGTCAAAAGACTGCCTCGAAGCCTTGTGCGAAGATCCACCTTCTACTTGGAATATGCGTCTAGATTACGTTCGGTTAGCACTGAACACAGCTTTTCACAGGTCGGTGAACAACCAGCCCCTCTATCTTCTTACTGGTCGCTACTGTGCGCGAATGGTGAATTAGGTAAACGTCAACTAGACTTGATAGCTGTCTGAGATGCAGCAGTTACGGGAACGCAGCTGGTAAGGGAGGAAAACATGGGAGAGGTAGCCAAGTGAACATCCCAGAACTACGCGAAGGATCACTGGTTTTGCATAGAAGACCTCCAGGACAAAGTAAAACGGGCTTATCCACCAGGTGGATTAGTCACTTACGTATAATGAAGAAAATTGGCCCAGTATCGTACACAGTGAGGGACCTCTTAAAATTTACCGAACACAGAGCACAGGAATCAAATAATACCGTTCAAAATAAACGAGGAATTGCAATTAATCATGCCTGATAGCGTTGACAATACTCCCGTTAATGAGAACGATGATCCTGATGACCCAGTAAGTGTCAAGATCTTGAGTTTGGTAAGATCGCCAGAAAATCTTCATTCTAATCACGATTTAGTCCGTAACCCGCGTATTTTCAATTGTGAAATAGAATGTAAATAGTAGATATGTTTTGTATATATATTATTACATTTTTCATGTTGTATTTATGTGTATTTCTATGTATGTCCATGTTTATTTGTTTCTGTTTAGCATGTTCCATGTTTACTTTGTTTCTGCTCATCATGTTCCATGTTTTTGTTAAGCATGCTCCATTTAACTTTTTTTTGTAAGCTGTTCATATTTAATTTTCCGCTAACTTCTAATTCACGATAAATCATGCATGAACAAGCTTAAACTCTCGCTTCTGGAGCACACTCAAGATAGGCGCACTTGTCACGTCCTTGCACGACCCCGTCTGTTTGATCTTGTACGCCCGTAATCTGAAGCCGCGTTGACAGGCTTCCCGTCTTTGCCCCAGTGCCGTACGTCCTGTCCCTTAGACGCCAGAGAAGGTCGCCAGAGCAGCCTCGTTGTGGCTGGGCCGCTTGACCTGGTCAGGGCACGGGCACTTCATACGTCCTTACGTCTGCCCCAAGATTGTTACGGCTCGCCGGGGCGTCGCGACGTCTGAGAGGGGGCGGTTGTAGTGGACGCATCGTCGGTCACCACTTTTGACCGCACTCGACCGCCACCGCCTGATTTCCCGTGCTTCGGACGCAGCCGATATACCATGGAAGGAAGATGACAATATTTCGCTCGTTTCGGACGGCGCCCAACAACCTCAACGAGCCAGTCCGAAGTGGTGAACTATCGAACAACAATGATAACAACAAGTAAACAATACACGGCGTTCTACCCGCGTGAGGTTGACCTCATCGGACCAGGAGATCGTACCGGCAGACGAGAGACACTAGAGAGCTCTAGCGAGTGCCAGTGACCGTATTCGTGATTGTGATTGACCTTAGTGACCGTATTCGTGATTGTGATTGACCTTAGTGACCGTAATCGTGATTGTGATTGACCTTAGTGACCGTAATCGTGATTGTGATTGATCTTAGTGATCGTGATTGTGATTGACCTTAGTGACCGTAATCGTGATGATTGACCTTAGTGACGTAATCGTGATTGTGATTGACCTTAGTGACCGTAATCGTGATAGTGATTGACCTTAGTGACCGTAATCGTGATTGTGATTGACCTTAGTGACCGTAATCGTGATAGTGATTGACCTTAAAGTGACCGTAATCGTGATTGTGATTGACCTTAAAGTGACCGTAATCGTGATTGACCTTAAAGTGACCGTAATCGTGATTAACCTTAAAATGACCGTAATCGTGATTGTGACTGACCTTACAGTGACCGTAATCGTAATTGTGACCGACCTTAAAGTGACCGTGACTGTAAGTGACCATCCATAAAAGATATATATGAACAGTATTGCTTAGATTGTTTCGTGTTTTGCCCTTTTTACATATTTCCTGTGTCGTTAGTTTCCATTATTGTATATTGAATATTATTTAATATATCTTTTTGTGCAACGCATTGTTTACCTTCTTATTCCTACACATGTATTATAATTCACTTAATCATACTTACAAGTGATAACCGAATAATAAAATATCCATATAAAGCAATGAACACTGAAAACCTGCCTCTGAAAATATACTTAAAGATACGTGACAATAATAGTAACATAAGCATCTTTAAAAGTTCAGGAGTATTCAACTCCTTGGTGGCGGCTACCAGATTAAAGGAGTTTCCCCTACCGACCATCACATTAGCCTCAAAATCGCTACAGGACAGAAAAAAAAGGGAGAGATCGGAGGTGTGGAAAGAGGGAATGGGAGGGGAGGGTGTTCATGCGTACGGAGAAAGGAGTAGGTAAACGTGGAGAAGAGGTAAAGGTAATAAGTAGGGATTGTGGGATAGTTAGTTTCGTAAGGGAAAGTTGGTGGAATCGAGCATAGCATGAGAGAGAAAAAGGCTCGGCGTCGAGAGAGAGATGGCATGCCAGACTCGATATACAGGCTCTCAACTGGAGAGGTTGAGGCAGAGTAGAAATGGCATACATAATCTAGAGTGGAGAGCGATCAGAGCCCCAGGATATATGAGAAAGAGTTTGTAGATTCGGAGGCGGCTTTGAATATGGTCTCGCCAGGACAATTTTGAGTCGAAAATAACACCTAAGAATTTGCCAGAAGAACGGTATTGGAGTGGAGCGTTGTATAAGAGGAGCAGAGGTTGGGACCTACATGTGAGAGAAAAGGATGAAGAAATATTTGGAAAAACGAAAGCCATTGTTAGTGGCCCAAGAAAAACACTGATGATATTGCAGACTGAAGGAATTGATAGAGATCTGGTATAGATGTGGCAGAGGCGTATATGGTTAAATCATCAACATATAGTGATGCCTGGGCTCCTTGTGGTAGAACTGAGACAATGTCTTTTACAGCAATAAGGAATAAAGTAGTGCTAAGTACACTTCCTATTGGACCCTTTCGAACTGAGGAAAGGATGATGACTTGGAAGAGGCAGTTTTGACATGGAAAGTATGTTTGGAAAGAAAAGATTTTATGAAGACACCCGTGTTTCCACGTATACCTAGGGAGGACAATTGTCGGAGAATAAGGTACCGCCATGTGGTATCATATGCTTTTTATAGGTCAAATAATATAGCTCATACGGATTCATGGTGTGCAATTGCAGATGTAATATGTCTCGAAATGGGCAAGGGAGTCTGCTGTCCTTCGGGCACGGCGGAAACCAAACAGGGAAGGAGGGCGCAGATTGTGAGATTCAAGATACCACATTAATTAATCGGAAGTTAACCATTCGTTTTAGTAGCTTGCACAAGCAGCTAGTTAGAGCAATAGGGCGGTAATCTTGGGGTAGGGTACCTGATTTATTGGGTTTTAAGAAAGGTAGGATAAGGGTTTCTCGCCAATGAGAAGGAAAATTTCCTGACATCCATATAGTTAATAGGAAGATGGGAGTTGTCGGAGCATACGATAGTGAATACTGCCAAGGCTTTCATGGGTGTTGCGGCACGACTGTAATGCAGCGTTGAGTTCAGAAGAAAAAGGAGCATTATAGGACATCATAGGATAGGGTGAAGGTGATGGGGGTACGTTTCTTGATGGCGGTAATGGAAGAAAAGTGTGGGGAAAGGTGAGAGCCACTACTATTTGGATAGGATCAGAGATGAGAGCATCTCGAATATGGAGGACGGGGGCTGGATGTGGGGGGGGGGGGGTTGCCTGATAGTAACAGGAACAACGAAGGGAAGGACAAGAAAACACACGGATATGTCGAAGGCCTTTTCGCTGTTGCTTCGTCAGGGCATATATACCCACACATTGCCTGATAGTTTCTGGATCCAACGCCAAACAGCTGAAATAGATGTAGAAGTTGTAATTGAGGAAACATAATTTTGCCAGCTATTTGTTTTACTGTTTCTGATTGTACGACGATGGGCAGATACTCTTTTAAAAGAGATAAGGGCTAATAGCTGGTTAGGGGTGCCTTGTTTGTAATGATTACTGTTTCAAGCTGCTTGTTTTAAGCGAAGCGCTTTGGTGCAATCAGATTTCAACCATGGAACACATTTGGAGGCATAAGGTCTTGAGGTTCGAGGAATGGATCTTAGAATCATGGTTGTAAAACATATGAAGTAGGAGAAAGGAGTACTTGGAAGTGGTCACTATAGGAAAAATGGTCCAGAACTGACCAATGGAAATCTCAATGAAGAGAAAGGGAGCATAGAGAGAAGCCAAGAGATGAGAAGGATTGCGTGTGTATGTCAAAGTGTGTAGGGCGATCTGAATTAAGAATAACTAGGTTATTTGTGGAGATGAAGCTTTCTAGAGATCAGCCGCGGGAGGTGGTGATAGAATCACCCCATAAAGTGTGGCGGCAGTTGAAATCACCAACTACGAGGAAAGGTGGATGGAGTTGGGAAATTAAGAGTTTCAAAAGCAACAAAGTCAATTGAATGGCAAGGGGAGAAGTAGACTGAGATAACTGAGATCCAACAGTGAAGAAAGATGCTAATAACTGAGCACAGGACAGTGGTTTGTAAGGGAGGTATGACATAAGGTGTTTTCTGATGGATAAATATAGACGAGACATAGAGGGAATGTGAGTAGGGGACAAAATGATAGCTGGGAATTGGAATAGGAGAATTTGTAAGAAATGTCTCTTGAAGGCAGATAATGGAAAGGATATGAAGGTCTGATCTGTGAGAGCGGAGACCGCAAATAATCCAATGTAGGAGAGTTATAATTCAGTTATAATTCAGTTATACAAGTGTTAGGGAATTTGAAGCGGGAGTATCAGGGGGGTATCAGGAGGTGGAGGATCTGGTCAAGGGCATTGTTGTGACATGAGTGATTCTTATGTATTTCCAGGAGGGAGTGGAAGGGATAGAGGGGGTGAGGGGGGTTAATGTACGTGTTGGGGCTGAGGGGGATGGGCTGTGTTGGGGGGGGGGGTAGGAGGAAGTGGTGTGGGGGATATATGAGTAACAGGAGGATGGATATCGGTGGTAGTCGGAGTTGAGGGTGATGGGTTGTGTTGGGAGGGAGTAGGAGGAAGGGGTGTAGGAGGATTATGATTAGGAGGAGGATGGATATCGGCAGTCACTTCGAGTGTAGAGGGAGCATGGTTTGTGGAATTTTGTGTCTGGAGCACATAGTT
>NW_020868619.1:196109-198609 GCF_003789085.1 Penaeus vannamei | reverse complement strand
AGATGCAAGAAGGGAAGAGGAGAGACAGAACAAAAGGAAGAAAGAAAAGGGGGGAAGAAGAAGAGAAGAAAAGCAAAACAGGGAGAACAAAAGAAGAGGGAAGGGAAAGAAAGAGGGACAAGGAAAAGGAAAGAAAGGGAGAAGCAACAAAGGAGGAGGAAGGAGAAGAGAGGGAAGGGGACAGCGAGACAGAAGGAGAGGGAGCAAGAAAAGAAGAAGAATTAGAAAGAGGGGAGGAGAGGGAAAAGCAAAGAGAAGAAGAGCAAGGGAAGAAAGCAGAAGGAAAGTGGGGAGGAAAAAAGAAAAACAACAGAGGTCAAAGACAAGAAAGGACAAGAAGAGAAGGACAAGAGAAAGGGGGAGCAGGGAGGAGTAGGGGAGGAGAGAGGAAAAAAGGAAAGAAACAGGGGGGAGAGGGGAGGCAGAAAAGAGAGAAAAAGAAGAGGAAAAGAGAGGGGGAGAGGGAGGGGAAAGAAAAAAAGAAAGGAGAGGGGAGGAGCAGGGGAGGAGAAAAAAAGAGAAAAGGGGAGCAAAAGAAGGAGAAGAAAAGGAAGGACAAAGAAGTCAGAGAATAAGAAGTGAAGAGAGAAGAAGAAGGGGGGGAAGGAGGAAAAAGCAAGAGAGAAAGAGAGGAGGAAACAAGAGGAAACAGAGGGGGAGAAGAAGGAGAAAAGAGCAAAGGAGAAAGGAAAAATGGAGAGGAAAAAAGGAGACAAAGCAGAGAGGCCAAGAATAAAGAAAGGAAAGGAGAAGAGGAGAGGACAGGAGAAGGGTCAAGAAGGGGAGAGAAGGCCAGGAAAGGGAGAAAGGGAGGGGGCAGCAAGGAGAAGAAGAAAGGAAAAAGGAAGAGGGCAGGGAGAAGGGGGGGGAAGGGAGGAGAGGAAGAGAAAAAAAATAGGTGGAGAGGACCAGGGGAAAGCAAAGAAGAGTCAGAAGGAGGCAAAAGAAAAAAAGAAAGAGAGGAAGAAAGAGAGGAGGAGACAGAGAAAGGGAGGACAGGGAGAAGGAAGGAGACAGGAGAAGGAGAAAGAGCAGGCAAGTGGAAACAAGAAGAAAGAAAGAAGGAGAGGGCAGGGGACAAAAGGGGAAAAGCAGAGCGAAAAGAAAGGGGTCAGGGGAGAAGAAGAAAGGAGAAGCCAGAGGAGAAAGAAGAGGGGAAAGGGGAAGGAAAGGGAGGAAAAGGGTTGATCAGGAGAAGGAATATCAGACAAGCAAGAGAGAAGCCACAGAGGGAAGGAATACAAGGAAGAGAAAAGGTAGGAAGGGAAGAGAAAGAAGGCAGGAGGAAGGGGAAGCAGCAGAAAAGGAGAGAAAAAGCAAGGAGGAGAAAGGGAAGAAGGAAAGACAGCAAGGAGAGGAGGAAGGAAGAGAAAAGGGGCAGGAGGAGAAGAAGAGAGGAGGAGAGGACAGAGAGAAGAAGGCAAGCAGACAAGTAGGAGGAAGAGGGAAGAGAAGAAGAGAGAAGAACAAGAAGAGGGGAAGGAGAGAGGGGAGAGGAAGAGCAGGGAAGGAGCAAGAATCAGAAAAAAGAGAGAGGAGACAGACAGAGGGAGGAAGAAGAGGGGAAAAAGGGAGGGGAGATAAGATCAAGGCAAGGCAGGGGAGAAGAAAAGGAAGGAAAAAAGAAAAGGGAGGGAGAAGGAAAGGAAGAGAGGAAAGCAGGAAAGGGCAGAGAGAAAAGGGGAGGACAGAAGAGGAAGGAGGAGGGCAAACAGAAACAAGCAGAGGAGGGAGAGGGAGAGGGGGGGAGGGGAAGGCCAAAGAGAGAGAGAGGAGAAAAGAGAAAGAGGCAAAAGAGAAGAGGAGAAAAGGGAGACAAAGCAAATGGGAGGGACGGAAAGGAAAGGAACAAGAAAGGAGGGGAAGGAGAAAAGACCCCGGAAAAAAGAAGGAAAGTAAGCAAGGAGGGGAGAGGGAGAAGGAAGGGAGGAGAAGGAGAGAAAAGATTTCAGAAGAAGGAAGGGTGAGGCAGGAGGAAAAAGGAGGGCAGAAAGACAAAGAAGAAGGCAAGGAGGAGAAGAAGAGAGGAAGGGGCAGGGCAACAAGGGAAAAACCAGAGGAAAAGGGAAGGGAGGGGGGGAGCAAGAAAGAAAAATAAGAGGGGAGAGGGAAGAAAAGAGGGGGCAAGAGCAGAAGGGGGAGAAGGACCAGAGAGAAGAGGGAAAAGAAAAGAAAAAGAGGGAAGAAAGAACAAGGAACAGCAAGCCAGGAAAGAAGGGGAAGGGGAGAAGAGGAGAGAAAAAAGGGGGAGGAAGAGGGAGAAAAGAGCAAGGCAAAAAAGGAAAAGAAAAAAGAAGAGAGGGGGGAGGAGGAGCAGGGAGGAGGAGGGGGGGAGGCAAAAGAGGGAGGGGGGAAAGGAGAAGCGAGTTCAGGAGGAAAAGCAGGTCAGGAAAGGGGAGGAACAGAAAGGATAAAGAGAGCAGAGCAGGAAGGGGGCAAGAAGCAAGAAGGAAAAAGAAGGAAACAACAAGGCAAAAAGGAGGAAGAAAAACAAAGAGAG
>NW_020868619.1:171109-178609 GCF_003789085.1 Penaeus vannamei | reverse complement strand
TACACTAAGCTCACATGAAAAATGCACTAGGACATAAATGGCTCAAAATCTGTTTACTAAATGTTTTCATCATCTTTCACATTACTCACAAGTTTCCAACTTTGCGTGTTATGGAACAACATAGATGGCACCACCACCATCATAAAAGTAAATCTTACATAGTGCTAGAAACTATTTAACCCATTCAGGTGATGTCCTATCAAGTCAGGGCAAAAATCGAAGATGCCAGATGCCAGGGGGTGTTTGGGGTGTGGTTCTGAAAAAAGCTTGTTGGCAAATGAAGCTACAACTGGTATTTGTTGGCAAATTCCTAGAAATTTCTGAGTGATATATATATATTTTGTTGATTGATGAATATGGAAAGCAAGCAGGTCATGGCACATTGTGTTGATTGAGTAACATGACTAATAAATAAATACAATATTAAGATATGACTAATTTTCAATGACCAAACCCATTAACCAGGCCCTTTTGTCACGAAATTTAAAACATTACACCTCCCTTCGATGCTGCTTTCGTGACAATCCAATGATGATGCCCAATGGTGTTAAGGGTTCATTTCCCATTGGCTAGGATAAAGTTCCTGAACCCAGGATAGTAGCCAAGGCACAGAGCAGTGTATGTAATTGCACATTGGCCTCTCTAAATTTTACCCGAAAAATTTCCTTCTTATTGTGCCTTTTTGAAACTGCACACAAACAAAACTTCCTGAAAAAGTTGCATATGCATTTAATTTATCTCTTCTTAATATAACTAAAATAATAACAGCTACAGCAATACAAGAACACAATTATGAAGTAAATAATGAACTACTCAGACATTGGGAAATATCTCAGATCTTAAAATAACTACTGTTGATTTTTCTTTACTTCTAGAATAAATAATATGTAAATATGAGGAATTTTCTCATATATGTCATAAACAATGTTACAACCATTATACACTTCAGTGTAAAGTATCTTTAAACCACTGCTCACTGGGAAATATATATATTTTTTTACATATAATACATATTGGAAGATTCGTATGTGCAGACAGACCTCTCTTGACATCACAATTTAGAGGAAAAATTAATAAAATGTAAACCCATTCTGAGAATCATAAGGTTCTCTCAAAGACCTGATCACTTTTGTTCTAATCCACAGCTGGATAATCTATTGATTGCATGTATCACTGGAGCAAACACACACACAGACACGGATATGACGACACATAAAGAATGAACCACAGACAAGTAAATGGATGTGCTTCTGCATATGCTTTCTAAGAGTGAGTGAAATTTAGATTTTTTAAGGTACTTTTGCATAAGCAAAAGTTGTACCAAGTAACTTCAACTCCAGGTCATGTAAAACATTAACATTCAATTCTAACTATCATTACACTATACTAGCACTTACCAGTAGGTGGGCCATGGATACATCTAAAAGATTTAAAATGTTAAAATTCGAAACAACAGGCCTTCACACATTTTAGTTCTCAATTTTTTTTTTTCGTCAATATAAAACAATAGCACTCGGAAAAACCTTCCTTGTCCTTAATGCTTTTTGGTAATTACTGGCAGGATGCTCAATTTGCTTATTTAGTCTGGTTTCAGTCCTCAATCAGTCAGTATATCAGAAAATGGTTTTTGATTTCTTGGTTCTACACACATGATTGTTGTTATATACAAATATTTTTCAGAGGTATCTATCTACACATGTTACACAGTGAGACTTTTTTTTAAGCTACTGCAAAACCAAGTAATGGGATACATATCCTAAATCTGAATAGGCCTGATCTTTACATTTAATATTTGTGGATACAAAGATATCTGTTACATTTGAGTATGCAATGATAATAATGATAAAAATAAAATACAGGTTTGAACTGGAAAATACATCCAACATATGAACCCAAAATAAAAAGGAAGGGAGCTATCTATCTACTGCAATAATAATCATTACATTCTAGGGCTTTTGGAATAAGCTTCTGTCTGCAGAGACAAGCAGTCTCTACAATAAAATATATCTACAATGGTAGATCTTCATACTTTATCTAAATTTATGTTCATTTTCATGTTTTAAGTGACAATGAAAAAAAAATTACATTCTACTGGACAAGGTTTTGATAATCTAGTTTGGAGTATAACTATCCCAGCACATGTGATCTCTTTCTCTCTCAAGGCCTATAGTGTACTGGAAATTCATTCCAGTTTAAGATTTATGTAATAATAACCTGGTTATCAAATGTTCTCTCCATTTCTTTTTGATGAGGACTATGAAACATTAGTAAAATTAGTAAAAATAGAAAGTGTGATGATGCATGACCTTATTTAATAATTTAGCTAGAAGAGTATAAAATGAATAAGGTAACGGATACCCTTGCTGCCCTGTATAGCTGAACATTTTGAGTATTTCTAAAATGGGCACCCTGCATTGGTCCATGTAATCCACAGTTGCTGAATGTATCTTTAGTAAAAATGCCTGTGCATACATTGAATGCAAAACAAAGAGATGATTTACTCTTGCCCTCTGTATATTACTGCATTACTACACTATCTAAAGGAGGGTTTTCTAACAGTTTTTGCTATTCTATTGAAGGTTATATTGCTTCTACAAGTACAACTGAGTATGTAAATAAGGTAGTTGATGGCATACTGAAAAACAGCATTACCATAACAAGTGATACTGTACTTATCAAATTACATGAATTTTATATTCTACAACCAGGTCTATTATATGATGATATGCAAACAAATACACTACTTATACAACTTCCTGTATTTTGTAAGTTTTCTGACATCATGAAGAAACTAATCAAGAAATGGAGGTTCAATTCCAAACATTTCATTTTCTTATCAAGGAAATGACAATACTTTAATACAACGCACATAAGACAACCTTTCCTTTTCTGACTCTTTGGGTAATACATTCAGATTAATTAATATAATTAATCAGGTTCCTGACCAGAGTTCAATGATATGCCTGCATAATCATTTCTTTAATGACTATTGTTCATTTTATCTTTTTTATTTTTTTTTTTTTATTTTCATACAAAATTTTAGTAAATATAAGGAATGATATATGGACATATCTGACTTGTAAATTTCCATTCCAGTGCTGGCTATTGTGATAGACAGTATATATAACCATAAGACAAACATATCTAAAGTGCCAGGTCAGACATGAATTGATACTTAAATATATGTCACAAAATTACAAATATATACATATAATTCTAAATTTGTGCATTGCTGAAATGCAATAATGATCTTAAAATTTAAATACAGATATGCAAAATTATCTTCTTGCCTAACTGCACCTGCAAGTGCCAGTTAACAATAGCTCATAGATATACAGGGTGTTTACAATAGATGGCACCATTATGCAAAGCAAAATGAAATTCCAATAAACACCATTCAGTATATAAAATGAGCAAAAACATATACTACAAAATCTTATCTTCCAGGACATTTTGAAACTAAGACTGCTTTCAAATTCTAAAACAATGAAAATGCCAATGAGAACGATCAGAAAATAGTTCTCTTACATCTTGCAGCTCGGAAAAATAATCACATCAACTTTATTCATAAATCATACAACACTGACTGGGGGTATAATTAACTAACCTTAATATCTTGATTTTTCTTTACATCATCAATGTGTAATCAACATATCCGAGACTAAGAATATAAATCTCAAAAAGTTACCTGTATATGAAAGGACTGATAATCTGATAGGCAAAAGAGCAAGCTTATATATGATCATATATAAAAATAACAAAAAAGTACTTACAATCATTATCATCACAACATATACAACATACTAACTGTGAGGAGAAATCTGGAATAAAACACAGCTTTTGCAAAGCATACCATTAATCAGATTTCAGTGTTTATACACTTTTGAGTAATTTCCTTCACTGTCCTTAATAATATTTTCATAATTATAACTAAATATTTTCCACTGATTATAGTTTAAAATTATGAGAAAATCCTTATCACCGGTCAGTTCTCACTTTTCTTGCATGGGGGGCATTTCTGGCAGCAATACGAGCAGAACCTGTGTGTAATGACCTGCAAACAATGACAAAAGATAATTAGTGGTTGTTAACAATGTTGAAACGAACACAAAACTCTATATCCAATATCAGAGTAAAACAAGCTTACCTTAGCAGAGGAGGTATCTGCTTCTGACTGGATAAAATTGACTCAATAATTCCTTCCAGGAGCACATATACAAGTCTTTTGTTGAGTGCAGTCCACTGGACAGTATCATATACACCAAGGACACCACGTGTAGTTGTCTGACTTCCTAAAATTGCCTTCAGTTCATCTAACACAAAGAAAAAAAGAAAAAAATATATCAATAGGATTTCTTCAATTACCTACAGAAATAGAGAAACATATCCCTGTCCAATCATAGTTAACCCACTAACGACGGGTGTCCCACATATGAGACACCTGAAAAAAAAAAGAAACATTGCCGGGCATCCTGCCAGTGTGACGCTGTATTGGGGCTTGCGCTCCGATGCAGCAGTGAGCAGAATCCGGGCCAGCCCTGCGTGCTGATTTTGTAGCCGGCCAGAATAATTTATTTTCGGCTTCAAAATATACTGGCGTTAATGGGTTAATGGAATGTGGCCACATCCAATTATAATCAATAGAAAACTAAATTACATTCTCTAATGTATAACTAGAATAAAAAATAGGCTAGGCTTACCAAATTAACCATCCCAACTACAAACAACAAATCTGCTTGTAAATTTATAGAGAAAATAGTATACTAAGACATATTAGCAGATCTTACTTATAGTATAAAAGTCAGATAATGGTTAATGGTTGAAACAAATAAATGTGTTAGACATCTAAGGTCATATAGCACTATGGTAAAGTATTGTGGTGAAAAGGGTAAATGAGTTAACAATTAGTATAAAGAGTGTTAAATGATGTAAATCGGGGATTAATAAAGGGAAGGATTTTGGGCATTGGGCGACTGGATGGAGTGGGGTGTATCAGTTGTTGGGGAAGCTATAGTAGCAATGCTTTAAAAAAAACTGGTAAAAGAGCTGTTATGAAATAATCAACAGGTAATACCTGTAGAAATGGCTGTTGGAAAAGTAGGGACTAGGAATAGAGGGATTGGAGGTGGGCAATGGAGTGGAACATTTTCTTGGCTCATGTTTAGGAATTTTTGGATGTCTCCAAGAGTTCCTGGGGGGGATTTGGGTAGGGTGGTCTGAGAAACAAAGGATCTCTTGCAAGGAAGAGAATAGGATATAGATGTTTGAGGAGCAGAGGAAAAGGAGGGTGTAGGAGAGTGTGTGGAAGGTGAAGATAGATTAGAACATTTGTGTTGTCTGGTGCGATGTGTAAAGTGAGGGGGAGGAAGGATAGGTATTGGAAAAGTAGTAGAGTTGTGGAAAGGTATGAATGAGAACGAATATCTTCACAATACATGAGATGTATTTTACTGGTTTCAATTATATCTTCGTTAGAAATACATGTATTTCTGAAAAAGATATAATCAAAATCGGTTAAATACATCTCTTGTATTGTGAAGATATTCGTTCTCATTCATACCTTTCCACATTTGTCAACATGAATACAGATCAAAGTAGTAGAGATTGGAGTACCTGGATTCAGAATGGAAAAGGGATTTGACGGGGGATAGGGAGAATAGAGGCAGGATGATTCAGGGTAGTGGGAAGAGATAATGGGGGAAATGCAGAAATATCTTGTGGAGATGGGGTGGAGGGGTGCAGAGCGAAGGAATGTTTTGGAATAGGTAGAGAGAGAAAAGCCTCATCATCACACTTCCTGTCTAGCCACACATAGCGTGAGGCCTAGTTTGAATCTGAGAACTGCTACCTCACATTCGGGCTTATAGGCAGGGCAGCTCTTATAAAATATGTAATGGGAGTCACCATATGTACGTGACTGAGAAGGGCAATTTAAATGGTCATGCCCAGGTTGGGCACATAGAGAGCAGTGGGCTGTGGAGTGACAATGTTTGGCTGGGTGGCCAAAATACCAACATTTCTGACAATGACGAGGAAGGGGTTGATATGGTTGGACATGGTAGGACAATCCACCAATATAAACTTCATTGGGGAGATCATGTCTAAGAAGCTAATCTTGGCAATATTGACATGGGACTTATGCTGGCCTCTGGGAGTAGTAGTGTAGCACTGTACTGCTACTGCATCATAATCAGCAAGGCAGGTAAGGAGGTAATTTTTACAATCTGACCAGTTCTTGTCATATATGTGACAATCAGTCTGGGGGATAGAAACAGTTCCAGTACAAGTATTAAGAGAGAGGTGAAGTTCGGCAGGAATGGGTTTGCTAGTAAGGTGTGTTAGGGTAGATAGTGTACGAGCTTGGGATTCTGATGGAGCTGTGACAAGGCATGAACAATTAGAGCAACTGTGAAAAGTAACTTTGCCTACATGTTTTTGGATGCACTGTTGAAAGAGAAGGGTATTTTCAGAGTAGGGGGCTGTGGGAGGAATCACAAAGAATTGCAGAGGTAGAGGCTGTAGAAGAACAAGAGCAGGAGGAAGATGAGGTGGTGTAGCGTGGAGTAGTTCTGTCGGGGGAAGGACAATATGGATGAATAGCAGTAAAAAGGGAAGAGAGGGACCCCAGCCACTGAAGAAGACTGTGCAGTAGCAGATGGAGAAGAGAAAGCTGGGAGAGAGGAAGGGGTGCATTCTTGAGGTTGAGATGTCAGTAAATATCGAGAAGGGGGTATTATAATCAATGATAGGAGTCATGGTCAAAGGAGGGGCAGGGGTTGAAAAATCATCAAAATTGAAATCAGATAGGCTAAGAAAAGACCAAGCAAAATTTGTTGAGGTGAGAGCTGAAGTCTCCAGTCTCCATCTCCTAAGGACGAGCAAGGTATTGAGAGGAAAAGTCAGATAAGAGTCTGTTTTTACAATATAATATACATGAAATCCCTGTTTAGTTCATACATATTAACACCAAAATTATTTTTTTCACAAAAAATATAATGAGACAATCTAAGCAGCTGAAAAAAATTTGCTTGAGGGGCAGGCAACATACAAAAAAACACCAGGCACAGAGGACAAATCCAGCCATGAAAGGCATTTAAGAAAAGGCTCATTGCATAAGAAAGCTTTGTCCAGATCCAGAAGCAGCTCTTCCCAATGGGAAGATTTTAGATAGGTACACAAATAAAACTGGGATTGTGACTCAAAAAGTGTAGCTGTGTTCCTCTTCACACTCATCCTTTATCCTCCAATTCATAGGATGAGATTATTTCTCTACAGTGGGCCATGGTTATGGAAGCATTGGCTGAATTATGGGGAGACATGAAGAAATTGGAGGTGAGAAGCTAGGGCATTGGCGCTGCCAGTGGCATCAGCTCTGTGCGTAACCTTGAGGATGATGTAAATATATACCCAACAGAAACGTTTGACTGCAACTCAATTGCAGGGTTTTCCAGTCTTTGATCAGTTCAGCACCCTGATTCTAGTGATGATATGATAATCAGG
>NW_020868619.1:159353-166009 GCF_003789085.1 Penaeus vannamei | reverse complement strand
GAGAGAGGAGAGAGGACGAGAGAGGGAGAGAGGAGGAGAGAGAGGAGAGAGAGAGAGGAGAGAAGAAGATAGAGGACAGGAGGGAGGAGAGAGAGAGAGAGAGAGAAGAGAGAGAGAGAAGAGAGAGAGAGAGAGAGAGAGAGAGAGAGAGGAGAGAGAGAGAGAGAGAGAGAGAGAGAGAGAGAGAGAGAAAAGAAGAGAGAGGAGAGGGAGAACGAGGAGAGAGAGAGGGAAAGAGAGGAGAGAGAGGGAAAGAGAGAGAGAGAGAGAGAGAGAAGAGAGAGAGAGAGAGAGAGAGAGAGAGAGAGAGAGAGAGAGAGAGAGAGAGAGAGAGAGAGAGAGAGAGAGAGAGAGAGAGAGAGAGAGAGAGAGAGAGAGAGAGAGAGAGAAAGAAGAGAGAGAGAGAGAGAGAGAGAGAGAGAGAGAAAGAGAGAGAAAGAGAGACAGAGAGAGAGACAGAGAGAAAGAAAGAGAGACAGAGAGAAAGAAAGAGAAAGAAGGAAAGAGAAAGAGAATGAGAGAAAGAGAGAAAGAGAGAGACCAAAAAGAAAGAAAGAAGTTTCAAAGCTTACTTACTTGAAAGTCTTCACATAATCTGCGACTTGTTCAGGAGATGTGATATAAGCAACGTAGTCTACAATCCTTCTGTTGACAATATCTCCAAACATGGCTTTTAAAATCTGTCTTAAAAACAGCATGATCCGACGTCTAAACCACTGATCCTTACTTCTAAGATCAAAGACTTCATCCATTAGCAATAACAGGATGCGTAGAGGAATATTTTCATCTCCCTGGAATGATTAAAATGAAAGTAAAACCCAATGCACACAAAAAGGTAAACTATCTTAAACAGTCCAAATGCATTTGTCAACTTATATTCTGATGTAATGTCTATGGTGAAAAAAACTAAGAAATAGAAAATAGGAAAAAATATCACACAGTCATGTATTTATTTACGAAAAGGCATAATTTGTAGAATCTTGTAAAGATATCTGGCACACTTTCTGAAGTTAAACAAAATTGCTACATACATGCATAATGTGTGCATGTGTGAGTGTGTGTTTGTGTGTCTGTTTATGTGTATGTGTGTCTGTGTATGTCTGTGTGTCTGTGTATGTGTCTGTATATGTGCGTGCATGTGCGTGTCCGTGTGCGTATGCGTGTCTGTATATCTGTGTGTCTGTGTATGTGTGTGTTTACAAGTGAGATGTGTGAATAACAACCAATAAACAGTAAACACAAGAACAAATACAAATAACAAAAAATTACACATACATATAGAGACAAAAAGTTCCAAGTATATTTAAGCAAAGCAATCAAATACCACTATTGATATCACTTTCCAAATTCAAGATGACGAAAAACACTTTCTTACCTCTAGATCAAGTGACCCTCTATGAGTATAATCAGCACTAGTGTTTAGTCTACGATGAGGTGGCCCTACAATGCGCCGATAGATGCCATCCACCATGCCATCCACAGTATTGAATATTGTGTCAGGCATGGACCTCACTGCCTCACTCACACTACGTACACCTAACTTGAAATTGTCCTCTACCTGGCGATCAGATAAAACCAGTGAGGAAGTCAGCATTGGAACAGAGACAGCTTATAAATGATTAAGACTAATTTACCAGAGCAAGATATACTGACCCAACATTTTGATTTCTACAGTGAAATATGAAAAAAAGCCTGATTTCAAAGTGGCTATGTGAATTCACTCTCATTTTCACTTCATTTACTATCATTATAACCTGATTCACCCTATGTTTGTACATCCTAATTACTGAAAAGAGGAGGCCATTGTTCCAATATGACTTTTTGTCAAGTATGAATCTAAGACACAGGGGCATCATTACAGCAATGGTTGGTTGGGAAGCAGGGATTTTTGGGCAGGTTGGTAAGCATATATATATATATATATATATATATATATATATATATATATATATATATATTATATAATATATATATTATATATATATATATATATATATATATATATATATATATATATATATATATATATATATATACATTGTTTTTAAGAGCTACTCCTGGGCATTTTATATTTAACCAAAGAAGATGGTGAAGAAAAAAGAAAAGAAAAGAAGAAATAATTATAGCCCGGGGGGGGGGGGGCAAACAGTTTTTTTTTGGGTGGGGTGGGGTAGGAGGTAGCCCCCCACCCCAGCACATCAATTGATGCCCCTACTGTATATCTAATTACATCATGGAAATGATTATAACACTACTAGGTCAAAATTACTTCTTGATTAAAAAGATGATGATAATAATTAACTAACTTCTTATCTAAATACAGCAAACCTGCACACACACACACACACACACACACACACACACACACACACACACACACACACACACACACAAAGGCAAACAAACAAAAATACATACATTTCCTATATGACCACATATATACACACACATATGGCCACATATATATACATATATATACAATTTTATGTACAAAAAGAAAAAATCTTGCACATTCTACAAATCAGAAAAAATCATCAAAAAAATTTTCTTTCCACTCTGAAAGAGATAAGTTTTTCTATACAAGACTTTATGGCATTTGCTTCTTCAATTGCATAACTACAATATTCTGTTTATGGCCTGAGTAATCTTCTTGAACTATCTTTATCAATAAGAATTGCATTTATATCCTTAGTACAGGAATCTTACCTGATCCTCCTGACGCTATCTATCCCCAACCCTACTTCATCTTTGATTTTCTATTCCTCAAGCAAACAAATGGAAACCCATCCTAGGTGTACTTTATGTCTTGGATCCAGTTGCTTCACAGCAATGACATGGACCAAAATACTGGCATCTGGTTTATGTCAGCAGGCACTCTGCTGGAGGCATGGTGTGTAGGCTGGGAAAAAGCAAACAGTCATGTGTGGTAACAAGACTCTGTGACTCCGCTTTGCAATGTTATTTTCTCTTGTTTTCTTTGACATTTTCCCAAGTCCATATTTGTCATTTGATCTGCTTTATCAAGATGGTAATAGACTGTTTTTCTTGCAGACTCCATATCTCTCAGGGTAGTCCATAACTCAGTGCAAGAAACTATTAAACATTATGCTATTCGCATAATTTTCTATTTTTATCCTGGTATTCTATTTTTATCCAGGTATTATCCTGTCATGGTTGCCAGGCATATGATGCTGAGCTTGAAAATGGTGTCCTCCCTAAGGCTGACACTCTTCCAAGCATGGCTCACGGAAACTAAAATCCACACACTTGTATATGTGATAATGGAAATGCCCCTTTCTAAACACCAGATAACTCTAATCATCCTCCAAGAGGTTTGTACACACATGGTGAGTCTTTCCTTCACCCCTGGCCTTCAGCTGAAACGCTATTGACGACAAATTTGCATCATCCTGCCAGCAGCCATATTTTACATTGATGGCATGTTCACATCACCTGCCCTTAATCCAAATTTTTTCATGACGTGATGCTCACATCATCCAGATTGAAGAGATTAATAAAATTACAATTCACAAATATTCTTAGCCTTTTGATGACTGGTGTACATGTATAAATAATGTATCTACTAGAGTTTTATCACACTTTAACATATACACAAGCATGGAGTCGACAAGGAGTCAATTACCTGACTTTCTCTATCATAAATATAATCAATAATTACAAATAATTATGATAATAATAATGATTATGATAATGATGATAATAATAATAATAACAACAACAATAAAAATAATAACAACAATGATAATAATAATAATAATAGAAAACAACAATGCTATAGAAATAAAACTGGTTATCCTGAAAAATTCAAAAGGTCAGCCAGGTAAGGTTTGGTAGGCCTAATGAAGGCCTGGGAGATGGGGAACACTTGCAATGAGTGCACAAAGCTTTTGGAGGATGATTAGACTCATCTGGCATTTAGGTATGAGGTTTTGCACTATTTCTATCAGTAAACGAGCATGTAATGTAGCGTCCATAAGTCATGACTGGAAGAATGCTAGCTCCTGGGAGGACACTATTTACATGCTTAGGATCTTATTCCTGCCTGCCATAACTGGTGGAGCAGGTTGTATTACAGAAAATTGACACAAATAACAAAATGTTACTTATTGTTATCATTATTGCCATTAGTTATAGACTACCTATAGAGATGATATGGAGGCTGTGCAAGGCAAACAGTCTATTACCATCTGGATAAAGCAAGTCAAATGAAGAATATAGACATTGGAGAATGACAAAAAAGGCTGAAAGTGCTTATGCAGAAAAAGAGAAAATGCAATAAGAATGGAGTCTTGTCACTACACATGAGTGTTTAATTTGTGCCACACGCATAAGCCTAAATCCTAATATCTTGGGCCATATGATGGTTGTGAAGCGTATGGATCCAATGGGTTAAAATTGTCCTTTGCTATTTAATAAATTCCAGTCTAAATAGGAAAAGTAACATACTAATATTGATAAAAAGGCTTAATCTTAAGGGAATCGTTGCATATGGGGGGGGGGGGGGTCAAATTGAGTTAGCCAGTGTATAGTATAGATATATGGAATGCGGAAACTACTAAATGAGTATTAAAGGCCTCCTGTGGGTAGTTCGCTTGCAGCCGACGCGAGACCCACTAAAACCTGGGGAGGTATGTTACTAATGAGCGCCCAGGTACACCTATGTGGACTTTTACTTGTTGCAATCGTGCATACGGCATTTCATTATGACACTGCACATATATTTGAATTTGTGAATGTTCAAGGAAGACTTTTATACCTATATCAGAAAATGATATCACCGTGATTTATGACAAAATATTTTGTGAAATATATCTAAAAAAAATGCATGTTTTGTGTCCTTTTAAAAGTGAAATATGCTTCCATTGAGACTCCCTGGTAATATGTTGTAGCTTAGAAAGTGATATGTACATATACCGAGTACGAAGTATTAATGTTTGAAAATAGCCGTATAAGTAAGGATTGAAATATTTCCATTAGACTTCGCTCAACAGTCAGTACATCACAACATCGGTAAATTTGATTTGATTTGAAATTGGTCGTTACTGCTGTAAAGGGCAATTCAATATGAAGGGTATCTAAAAGTCGGATTTTTGAACTTCGGATATATGAGATACTGATTACTTCATATTGAAGATAGTACACAGTAATACCTACTCTGAAATAAAAATTATATGGAATTTTGTACTTGTTTGTATGCGCAGTCTTCGTCAAGAGTTGAAAATGCTATTGCATATGTTTTGTGCGTTCCCGATAAAAAAAATTACGTTTAGATGTTACCATAGGTTGGGAATACCATAAATTCGCAAATACTTTTAAAAACTTTATGTGCATGTGTTTACGATCATATGATCCTCCTTGAAAATTATCCCCCCCCCCCCCCCAGACTTTATAACTAGGTTGTTTTGTACTGATGTTGCCATCCATATTTCTCCATTTCTTCAAAATTGAAAAAAGTTTTTATCTGGTTTCGTCTGTTACAAGTAATAAAAGAAGAATTCAAGATACTCTCTCTCACCAAAAGAGTGAAAGTGTCAATATTAAGCAGATTCCCCAAAGAGTTTTGTAGATCACTGCAATAACATTCGATTTTGATAAGATATTTGTTAATCTCAAGCTATCAACACTAACAGATGCAAGATCAGTAGATTTATTGCGAAAAATCAGGTGTACAAAATTAAACCTTTTCTCTTAGAACAAAATATGAAATTCTTCTGAACAGAAAAGAGGAAGCAGAAAGTAGTAAGGAACAGAATGATGTAAAAACCGTAACAGCTATTCCATCAAGTACTTGATAATTGACTATATATATATTCAGCAGCTTATTGCATATTACACATCAATACATCATAAGTTTTAACATTATCTAGATACAAGTTTGATGCAGTTCTGACCAGGAGAAAATCTGACCCCACACAAATCCCAAACTGTGACAAATAAAACAAAATCAATTTCTACATAAATAAATTCATATATGTCGACCTTCATGACTAATACAAACAAAAGATTAAACTCTTATAGGACAAAAGACAATGTACATCAAAAATTGCAGAATGCAATACCTGATAATGAAATTTCAAAACATGTACATGAAAGATGTTTCTCAAACTACTAGAGGTCTTATACAGTGCTGAATACCTATTCCTTATCTAAAACAATCACTTCAATTGATGTCCACTGAAAGGAGTACATATCACAAACCCTTTTTGCAATATTTGGAAGGGGTGAGGTTGAGTATGTAGTCTGGTCGAGAAAGCGCTGAATGATTTCCTGTAGACCAGGGTGGGACTGAAGAGTGGGTGGAGCCAGGATGGTCTGAAGCCACTCATCTAACTCTGACTTTCTTTTCTCTAAGAACCAAGCAGCCAAGTTATTCAACATTCTTTTGCTTGGAAAAGAAACCGACGATAAGTCCATGAACTGTAATTGTAAGGAGAAGAAATTCATATTAAAAATGCCTTATCTATTAACAAAATGTATGGGCTTTGAAAATATACCACATGTCAAAATCCTTTTTGGTTGATTATATAAAAATGACTCTCAACAAGAAGTGTAATAAACTTGTAAATGTATATATTTATTTGAAGTCAATCTAAACATTGTATTTTGTCTCCTGAGTCGCTTTGCCCTTTATCTAT
>NW_020868619.1:146853-154353 GCF_003789085.1 Penaeus vannamei | reverse complement strand
TTTACATTTTCATATTATTAAATTACCTATAATACACCCTGTAATGCTGGTCATGGTGGGCAGTGGTGGAAACAGTGTCCTCCCTAGAGCCAGTGCTCTTCCAGTTATGACTCATGGATGGTACATTCCACACATGTTTACTGATAGAAATAATGCCAGAACCCCTTCCTAAATGCCCAGTGAGTCTAATCCTCCTCCAAGAGCTTTGTGCACTCATATCAGCCTATCATATCAGCCTTAATTCATATTTTTGCATGATGGCATGTTACCATCACCAAGTCCTTGTCATTTTTTTTTTAAAACATGAGTCATGTCATCCAAGGGGTTAAAGAAAAAAAAGAAAGAAAAAAAAAAAGGAAGAGGAAGAAAAAAAATTATGCATACAAACCAGGGGATTCTAGAAATCAAATCAATAGCATTTGACTAGCAGTTTTATATGAGTAGTTATTGTAGCTCTAAGGTACCTACTTTTCCTAATATTACTTCAATACAGAAAAACTATGTGAGAAGTGTAACATATAATCATACAATATGAATATCATAACACTGAAATAACTGTGCTAATTCATAACTTACACTCAACATTGAGATAAAGATTAATGTAATGTTGAGAGTTAACTGAAGCCATGTAGTTGAGAAAGTGATCCAGTGTGAGACTATTTTTCAGGATGGCTTCCAGGGGCAGCTGGAATAGCTTTCCTCGAGCCAGTTGCCTGTAGTCTAGGCTCACTGGTAAACCTGTGCAGAAAAATACAAATAATTAATTTTTAATTCTACTCTAGGGTCCTTTGGAACTTTATCAATATGAGCAATTTGATCACTGGGATATCAAAGGTGCCAAAGCTGAAACTTACCCATAGAATCAGTTTCTGTGCCTTTGTCTATTCTGTTAATGCGGTTATCTATGACACGGCGAATGAAATCCAGACTACTTAGCTGCTGCTTGACTTCGTTACCTTCATCACGTCCACCTGAGTCTCTTGATCTCTATAAAAGAGTTATCATTATCATTCTACTCTTTTCATTTTATGAAACTGAAAGGTCTATGCAGATAAAGCCAGGATGACATAACAGAAATACAGCCATGCCACTGGTCACATTTTTGATCATCATAAAATTCCTAAGTATTACTAAAATACTTGGTAATACTCACCAGATTTGCCATTTCTTTTGTAACAAGCATTCTCACTGCATCTAATTCTTCAATATTATTTGTTGATTTTATGACATTCACAAACAACTCACTTGTAATTGGAATATCTGTACACTGAAACAGAGAGAAGCAAATATTAAAGGGGTGCATCATAATACACCATATCAGACTTTTTTTTTCTTTACTTCATAACATGCACATACATGTACAAATACTAACTTCATCAAGAATGAATGAATGAAGGGACTAACTCTTGTTGATCTTTTCATAAGTAGTGTGTGCCCCCTCCCCTCAAATATCCATCATCATTGTCCCAATCCTACCTTATCGTGGTATTTAAATGAGGGAAACTGGGTTACTGCCAAACTGCCATTATCAGATTCAAGACATTAACTGTTTTCAGTAAATGAACTCATGAAAATTGCATCTGACCTTGCTAGCCAAAAGGCTAATAACTACATATAGGGAAACTCCTTGATTTACAATATATTACCATGCATGAAAATACTAGAAACATAAGTTGTAACCATAACAGAATCAAAGGGAATGCTTTCTTAAACCATGTCTAATTTTCATATTCATTGCTGTTCAAATTTTGATTCAAGCATTTTTTGGCAGCTTGTACCTTTAAAGAAAATGCAAAATATATATATATATATTTTTTTAGATATAATCAACCTGGTCACATTGATGATAATATGTGTGTACATCCCACATCCACTGTGAGTTTAGTTTATCAATCATTTTTACACACAGATGGCTTAGGCCCGTGTTTTTAAAACTTTTCGCCAGGGGTGGCATTTGATTTCGCCAGGCAATCGGGAATTTCATACCATTAAAAGCATGGCAAGCTTTCTCCATTTGTGTAATTTTGTGATTTGTGTAATGTAAAAGTAAAATGTTTCATAATGACAAACAAATACATAAATTGATAATATTGTTTATTTTGCATAATTATGTTGAAACTTTTACATATTTATCATAGCTATGTAATGTCTACCTTTATTGCAAAATAAAATTGAATTCGATTGAATACGTTTCTTCTTAACTCCTCACAGGTGATCTTACACCAGGGCTGTCGTTCAGTCGTATTGGAACAGCCTGGCGAAGCTAAGTCGCGAGAGCCCTCCCTTTCCCATGAGTGAATAGCATTTTCTTGCTTTCAAATTACAAATCAGTAACATATTTGTGTATAATATGATATAGGAATCACATAGTAATTTTAAAATCTTTAAAAATTACAATTAATTATGAAATAACATATATCTGTAGCTTTTTCAAGACCATTAATCTTCCAGTTGATAACAAGACAGCAGTATTCCTACCGCCCCCAAGATGAATTATTTTGATCTAAGTTGTTGTTATTTTGGTTGTAGGGATAATGTTCTTTTCACAAATGTTACCAAAAGTGTTTTGATGATGGCATGTTTACTATGGACTATAGAAACATAGCTGTAATGCTCTACCACTCTGCAATGAGGCGTGTCTAATGATACCCTTGTAGGCCTACAGTTCAATATCTTATATTAATTAGGTATAGTAAAATGGTTAATTTTTAACTCCTTTGTTAAAGCATCAAGTTAATTTTTGTATAAAAGTATAAAGTTGATATACTATAGTATAAAGCATAAACTTTGTTATGGTATAAAGTATAAAGTTAACTTTGTTATAGTATAAAGATAATTTTTAACTCCATTGTTATAGTATAAAGTGAGACTATTACAGAGATAACATTTTTGTCTTCTCCCGAGGTTAATAATTAAGTTTAGGTTATGTTAGGTAAGATAAGGTAAGGTAGGATTAGGTTAGGAATATACACATCCTCTATATAGTCCTTTATGAGGTCCTGAAGGACTTTTTTTTATCCAAAATGGATATAGGAGAGGACCTACAAACTTCTGTGCTGGTTGTCATGGTGATGCTGTGCACTGCAGACGTAAACAAATTTGCGTTTACTTTATTTTTTCAGTCACTTAAGTGCCAGATTTAGCAGAAATACAAGATCGCCCACCTTGGCAAATATTGGGTTTTAAAGTAAAACCTCCCTCACTCAGATGATGGCCTGGTGCACCATCACCAGGTGATTGCCAGCATGGGTGAAAGGTTTTAAAAATATGGGCCTTAGACATCAATGAGTTAATTACTAATCTTACCCAGCTCACTCCTTTAATGTGGTCTTGATTTTCACACATATCAATTTATATTCTATATTGCTACTAGTATTGTCAATAAAATTAACTCTTATGATCTGAATGAAGTGATCATCACATCATGAAAAAATCTGGCTTGAAGGGTTGGTGATATGAACATACTATCAAAGGAAAATTTTGCTTTTGGCTAGGGTGACACAAACTTGCTGTCATGAACATTTTGGTTTAAGGTGGGGGTGACGGGAATGACTTGACATGAGTGCACAAAGCACTTGGAGGGTGCTTACACTTATTTGGCATTTAGGAAGGGGTTTTTGTATCATTTCCATCAATAAACAAGTGTAGAATATAGTGTCTGTAAACCATGAATGGAAGAGGGTCAGCTCCAGAGGGGATATTTCAATGCTCAGGATCCTATTCCTATCCACCATGAACGAAAATACACAATGTATTACAGAAAATTGAAATAACTACCTACACAGTTGATATGGAGTCTGTGCAAAGATAATAGTCCATTACCATCTGGATAAAGCAAATCAAATACATATATAGATAGAGGAAAATGGAAAAACAACAACTAAAAATGCTTATGCAGAAAAAGAGAAAACATTGCAAAGGGGAAGCGTGGAGTCTTTGTCATCACACACGAGTGTTTGTATGCGCCTGGCTTATAAGCTGCACATCTGTCAGGGTGAAGCTATCATTACAGGAAAAAAGAGTGTATGGCACTCCAAGGAAACTGTCATGAATGGGTTAATTGCAAAGGGGGAAACTGAAAACTCTAGGAAGAGAGAAATGAGGTTAGGTTAGGTCATGTAGGTCTACTAACTGATCTCTTGGTAGTAGAGCACTTTTGAAACCATCTGTGTATAAATGCATTTCACATAACAAATCAACAATAGATATCACACATTCCTTGTGCAATGGGTTAAGAACTTTATAATAACAAATATAGCAAAACATGAAAGCTTAAAGCTAATCCCATACAAATAAAGTCTTCCTTGTTCATATACTGCAAATGGAGAACAGCAGTCATGAAAGNGTTTTCTTGTCTCTTTGTCCTCAATCTTTTCTCTCCCTCTTTCTCTCTCTTCTCTCTCTCTTCTCTCTCTCTCCTCCTTCTCTCTCTCTCTCTCTCTCTCTCTCTCTCTCTCTCTCTCTCTCTCTCTCTCTCTCTCTCTCTCTCTCTCTCTCTCTCTCTCTCTCTTCTCTCTCTCTTTCTCTCTCTCTCTCTCTCTCTCTCTCTCTCTCTCTCTCTCTCTCTCTCTCTCTCTCTCTCTCTCTCTCTCTTCTCTCTCTCCTCTCTCTTCTCTTTCTTCTTTCTTTCTCTCTCTTTCTCTTTCCTTTTCTCTTTCTTTCTCTTTCGTCTCCGTGCTCATTTATCTTTTCTGTCTATATTTATGTGTATGTATGTATGTATGTATGTATGTATGTATGTTTGTATGTTGTAATGTGTATGTGTCTTGAGTGTGGCTGTGTGTGTTGTCTTGTGTGTGTCCTGTTGATGAGTGTGTGTGTTTGTGGTATGTATGTTGTGGTATGTGTGTTGCTTGGTATGTGTGCGTGTTTGTGTGCGTATGTATGTTGGTATGTGTGTTGTTGTACTATTGTGTGTGTATGTTGGTTATGTGTGTGTGCTTGTGTATGAGTGTGTTTTTGTGTGCATATGCATGTTGGTATATCTGTGCTTTGTGTCATGAGTGTGTTGTGATTGGTGTATGTATGCTATGTTGGTATGTGTATGCGCTTGTGTATGAATGTGTGTGTTTGGTGTATGTAATGTTTTTATGTGTGTGTGCTTGTGTATGAGTGTGTGTGTGTTGGTTATATATGTATGTTGGTATGTGTGTGTGTGTGCTTGTATATGAGTGTGTGTGTTTGTGTATGTATTATGTTAGTATGTGTATTGCTTGTGTATGAGTGTGTGTGTGTTTGTTATGAATGTATGTTGGTATATGTGCTTGTTGTGTAATGCATGTTGTATTGTGTTATGCGAGGTGTTTCCATGACCCAAATAGTTCGTGGAAAATCGTCCATCTCAGAGAGAAAGATGACTCCACTTTCCGGCCAAAACAGCGCGATCGTAGCCTATCAACTTACTATAGTCTCCCCTTCATTCACAATTCCCCTCAACCTCTTTATAACGAACATACCCGCATAAAAAAAGAAAAAAAAATACTAAGACATTCTTTTGTGGAAGGAAGATGTAAATGATGGAATTTTCCCTGAAATCGTCCCACGAATTATGTAGATTAAGGAAAATGAAAATTACCAAGAAAGAATTTATCAGAAAGTTTTTCTCGCTACCCTTGCAGTCAGGAAACATTGGCTTCACAAGTTTTTTTTTCTTTTTTTTTTCTTCTTTCTTTCTTCTGTAAGTAAATTGAACTTCAAGTGCGACATTTTTTTTTTTTTTTTTTAAGTTGGCGAGAGGGTGAAAATGGAAATGGCAACTTTGATGTGAGAATTAACAAAGTTAATACTAGTGGTGATGATGATGATGATGATTATGATAATAATATAACAATGCAATAATGATAATTGCAATGTATAATAATAATAATAATAATATAATAATAATTAATAATAATATAATATAATAATAATAATAATAATAATAATAATAATAATGATATAATAATAATAATAATGATAATAATAATAATGATAATAAATAATAGAATAAGAATAAGAATGATATATTGAATGATATAATGATAATAATGATAATAATAATAATAATAATATATAATAATAATGTTAATGATACTATGATGATTATAGTAAGATAGTGGTAATCCGAAATAAAAATGGCAATAATGGGTAATAATTCTAGCAGTTAATGACTGTGATATAATGATATAAGTATGATACTGATAATGATAAACAGTAAGTAGAAGGAAAATAATGATAACGATTATAATAATGATAACAACACATAGAAATGAATATGCATAAAAATGGCAAAAATACACACAAGAGAATTCAAAAACATGACAATTCGGACAGATCACGTCATCCACCATGACAGACTAGACATGACAGTCAAAGCCAAGGTTCGGGGCGATCGCTTGACTATGCGATCTCTTATGACAGCTTGACAGAGGAAGAGGAAAAGGAGGAGGAATGAAGATATCAAGAGGTATCAAGTTGGTAAGATGAGATAAAGTGGAAATATTGGGTAGATATATAGTTATAGTTACATAGTGTTATGAATTATTCCTCAGTTACATAGTCAGTATTTTATTTTATTATCGTAGTTATATAGTGAACGTTATAGTTATCATCGTCACAGTTGCATAGTCATTGTTATAGTTATTACCATTATAGTTACATAAGTTATAGTTATTATCATCATAGTTACATAGTCAATGTTATAGTGATAGTTATAGGTACAGTTATATAACCAATGTTAAAGTTACAGACTCGGTTTTAGTATAGTATAGTTATATATTTTAATTATTTATACTTATAGTAATATACTCAATGTTACTGTTATGAATATAGTTACATACATATTGAGTTATTGTTGTCTTTATATAGTCCGTGTTATAGTTATAACCACATAATCAGCGTTAGAGTCATTGCTATAGTTTTATAATGAATGTCATAATCATAGTTTCATAATTACATGAAAGTATGATTAGTTTTATAGTTATAGACATGAATTCACAAACAGACACGCTGTTTACCCCTTAAAAGCAACAATATAGAGAGGCAGCAAGGAGGCACAGATTCCAGAAATACAGGAGAATAATTTGTTGTGTGGTTGTGTTGTGTGGTTGTTTCTATAAATGTAATTAGGCTTACATATTTTTTTTTTTTTTTTTTTTTTTTTTTTTTTTTTTTTTTTTTTTTTTTTTTTTTTTTGCTTATCAGTAAATACGCATACACTCAGACAGACATAATGAACTCACAGACAGACACGTTTTTTTATCCCCCTTCAAAGGCAACGAGCACCTTCATACATCCGGGTTGTACAAGAGACGCAGCGCGCGCTCAGGTAACCCGTAAGTCAAAATACTGGAAGACAGATGATACAATTAAGGATCATTACTGAAAATAGATCTCTCACGCCATAGGCTCATTAGCGTGACGTACTCTAATGCGATAGCGCTTCTCTAATTACATTCGTTGTGTACGAGTCCCGTTTCGTACTCGTTAATTCAGGGTCCTGTATCGGTGTGATGTTGTTGT
>NW_020868619.1:115869-124822 GCF_003789085.1 Penaeus vannamei | reverse complement strand
TTCTCCTCCCCGCACCTCTTCCCGCTTCCTCCTGTCTCTCTCTCCCTATCTCCCTACCGTCTCTTCCAACTAAACCTCCGCAGAACCTTCCTCCCAATTTCTTTGAACAGCGAGACGAATTCAAGTCATCGTAATCTGTGGTGTGGTTGTGTGTGTGTGTGTGGTGTGTGGTTTGTGGTGTGGTGTGGTGTGTGTTGTGTGTGGGTGTGTGTGTGTATGTGTGTGGTGTGTGTGTGCGTATGTGTGTGTGTTGTGTGTGTGTGTTGTGTGTGTTATGTGCTGTGTGTCGTGTGTGTGGTGTTGTGTGTGTGTGTATCTGTGGAGTGTGAAAGAACAGAGAGGGAGAGAAACAGGGAGACAGGGAAGATCGAGGGAAAGAGAATGTGTATCTGGGAGGGAGAGAGAGGGAGAAAAAGAGGAGGGAGGGAAGGGAATAGCTGAGAGAGAGGAGAAGGAAAGGGAGAAATAGGGAGGGAAGAGGGGGAAGGGAGAGAGTAGAGAGAGAGAGGGAGAGAAGAGAGAGAGAGAGGGAGAGAGAGAGAGAGAGAGAGAGAGAGAGAGAGAGAGAGAGAGAGAGAGAGAGAGAGAGAGAGAGAGAGAGAGAGAAGAGAAGAGAAGGTGGAAGGGAGCAAGGGACGAAGAGCGAGATGTGGTTAAGAAGAGGAGGGAGAGAGGGAGGGTAGAAGAGAGAGAGAGAGGGAGATGCGACGAGAGAGAAAGAGAGAGGTTGAGTGTTTTTGTTTTTCTTCACGCGGTCGATGCGTATACAGTAATAAATATTTGAGTATACAGTGCATGTCCTTAAAGTATTTTTGTACATGTTTTTCTTCTAGTGTGTGTTAGTGTATGTGTGACTGGCGTGCGTGTGTGTGTATGTGATTGTGTATGTTTGTGTGCGTGCGTGTGTGTGTGTGTGTGTGTGTGTGTGTGTGTGTGTGTGTGTTGTGCTGTGTGTGTGTGTGTGTGTGTGGTGTGTGTGTGTGTGTGTGTGTGTGTGGTGTGTGTGTGTGTGTGTGTGTGTGTACGTGCCTGTGAATATGCGTGTATGTCTGTATATGATCGTGTATTATCTATCTCTCTGTCTATGACTATGTGTATACGTGTCTGCATGTGCGTTTGTGTGCGTGCGAACACGGCTTGTATCAATCTGCGAACCTGGGCCAGGGAGATAACGCTATCACCTGAAGCAGGTAAAGCCGGGGATTCGGGACAGTTCAAAGAATCGCGTCAGGAATCGAGAAAATGAAAACAGCGGCGTGTGACGATTCGGGGAATCCCCGCCTTTGTTGACACAGCGCGGTTCCTACAAAAATATATTTCGGAGGCGGAAAGAGGGAAGAGGGAATAGAGGAGGAGGTAACGAGGAGAGAGAGGGGAAGATGGAGAACAACAGAAAGAAACCATGATGATTTGTAAGACTGATTTATGGTAAAAAAAGACATGAATGAATGGCTTTGTTTTAAGAATGGAAGGAAAGGGAAACAAATGAATATAAAAAAAAAGAAGGAGTGATGATGATTTACGAGAATGAGTGATGCCAAAAGACGAGAGAAAATGAGACAGCGGTGACTACTGATGACGTAATGGTATATGTGACGTCATCGTTGTTTACATGCCCGCCCCGCAAGCCAGTGACCGCGGGACCAAAGAAAATCGCCATAAACCTCTCTGAAGAAATAACGATTGATTTCTCATTTCTTTTTATAGACGGTTACATCACCGATACTGAATGGGGGCGTATTATTGAGTCTTGAACTGGCGGCTCATCTGAAAGGAATGTTCGTGATGAACTATTTTTGAGAATAACGGTTTCAGTGACCCTGCCCCATCAGGTTGACCCTTCCCGAGACAACCCTGGGTCGAGATGAGGTCACACTTGTCTGTCCTGGGGTCCCGAGACAGCCTCGTCGAAGCCTGGCTAGCTAGAGCTTTTGAGAGGTCAGCTGATCTTTATATATTATAATTATAATTATAAAAAAATAATAACAGCAATAATACTAATGATAATAATAATAATGATAATAATGATAATAAAAATAATAATATAATGATAATAATAATAATAACAATAATAGTAATAATCTCTCTCTCTCTCTCTCTCTCTCTCTCTCTCTCTCTCTCTCTCTCTCTCTCTCTCTCTCTCTCTCTCTCTCTCTCTCTCTCTCTCTCCCTCTCCTCTCTCCTAGGGATCCCAGCCAGAGAAGACTAGTGTGACCACGCTCTAGAGAAGAGTTCGGGATGGGCCGAGAGACTGCTTGGCGACTCGCCGTGAGGGACCCTCGTGGTTGGAACAAGGGTGATAAACACCACAGCGCTCCCGTACGGCCCCTTGGCTCCATTTGATTTAAATTAAGTTGATGGATTGATCTCATGATGGCAAATAACAATTGGACATTTCTTATAAAGAAACGTGATCTCACTGTCCTTTATAGAGCACCACAGATCACCATTAGCTATTTCTATCTAACCATCCCATTAACCATTAACAATTAATTATTGCCCCGCTTGCAATTGCCATGCGATCCACCTCGCACAATACATCATCATCATTAAACGGTAATCCACACTTCGTCTTCCAGAAGCATTCGTTGATTATGAGTGGAACGAACGGCTTTGAGTACGCCAATGGTCAGAAATGGAAACTTTTTAAGTCACATCAGAATTTCTTGGAAATGAGTATTATGAGCCCACACTCGAATGCAAACTAATAGACGTTATTGATTTTTCTTATCTAAAATATTTTCAATTTAAAAAAATAAGATGAAAAAAAAAATAGAGGGCAGGATGGCAAGACGGTATGAGATTCGCAGTGGCAATTTGGCGATGAGATGAAGAGTAAGAAATATAATGGTGATAATATATGATGAATAATATATGATATAATAAAATGATGATGATAGATGTGATAATATAAAGAGAATAGTGATGTTGATATATATTATATGAATTGTGTGATATATATACTTAAAAAGATTGATCAATAGAGATATATTAGTGATGTGATATGAATGAAGTAGTGATAATATTAGTCACTATTAGAGAATAATGAATCGAATGATATATTAACACTGATGAGTAATGAACTAAAAGGTAATCAGAAGTAAATAATAAAATATCGAGAATTAAGTAACAATCATAGTAGAAACGAAATATGTGAGATGATAATGAGTGATATGATAATAACTGATGATCAATAATAAATGATGAATTGATAAATGATATATGCAATAATGATAATGATTAATATCAGAATTGGCTAATCAATGATCAATGATATATGATGAAGCCCCAGAACATATAATTAACATGAATGTAATAGTCATGGTAATGGAGATATAATAATGATAGTACAGTAAATAATACATTATATCAAAAAACCTGATATTGAAATGAAAACAACTGATACTGATTGTAAATAAGTTGCAGTAATAAAAAGTAATCATTTCATTTCTTCAGTATCAGTGAGGTCAGTTCTGTTGATAAGGAAGTTTAAGATATATGCATAGATCTGATAAAGCATGAGCAAACGCTTACCAAAAACCACGGGTTGTACGATTTAATTCGCAGGTTTCAAGGGTAACATTTAGTGAACAAGAATATGAGAAAGAGGTGATAGAGAAATGAGATAAAGAAGGAAGAGAGAGGAGGAGGAAGAAAAAAGAGGTTAGGTTAGGTAGGTTAGGTTAAGGTTTGGTTAGGTTGGTTAGTTGGCTTAGGTTAGTGTTAGGTTGGTTAGGCTTGTTAGGTTAAGGTAGGTTTGGTTTTAGGTTTAGTTTAGGTTTGGTTAGTTTGGTTAGGTTAGGTTTGGTTAGGTTAAGTTTTAGGTTAGTTTAGGTATGGTTTGGGTTAGGTTTGGTTCGAGTTTGTTAGGTTTGGGTTAGGTAGGTTAGGTTTGGTTAGGTTTGGTTAGTTAGGTTTGGTTAGGTTAGTTAGTTTAGTTAGTTTAGGTTTGGTTAGGTTTGATAGGTTAGGTTAGGTTCGGTTAGGTTAAGTTGGTTACGTTTGGTAAGGTAGGTTTGGTTAGGTTAGGTAGTTAGGTTTAGGTTAGTATTGGTTAGGTTAGGTTGTTAGGTTGTTAGGTTAGGTTAGGTTAGGTTTTAGGTTAGGTTAATTAGTTCGTTAGGTTGGTGGTAGGTTGGTTAGGTAGTTAGGTTAGGTTTAGGTTGGTTAGTGGTTTGGTTAGGTTTTGGTTAGGTTTAGTTTGGTAGTTGGTAGTATTGGTTGTTAGGTTTAGGTTAGGTTAGGTTAGGTTTTTGGTTAGGTTTAGGTTAGGTTTGGTTTGGTTTGGTTTGTTGGTTAGGTTAGGTTTGGTTAGGGTTAAGTTAGGTTAGGTTAGGTTTGGTTTTGGTTAGGTTAGGTTTGGTTAGTAGGTAGGTTAGGTTAGGTTCTGGTTAGGTTTAGGTTAGGTTAGGTTAGTTTTTAGGTTAGGTTATATGAAGTGTTAGGTTGGTTCGGTTTGGGTTGGTTAGGTTAGGTTAGGTTTTGGATTCGTTGGTTTGGTTAGGTTAGGTTTGAGTTATGGTAGTGTTAGGTAGGTTAGGTTAGGTTAGGTGTTTAGGTGAAGTTTGGTTAGGGGTTACGGTTAGGTATAGGTTGGTTAGGTTAGGAATTAGGTTTAAGGTTAGGTTTGGTTAGGTTAGGTTAGGTTTGGTAGTAGGTTAAGGTTAGTGTTTGGTTAGGTTAGGTTAGGTTACGTTAGGTTAGGTGACGGTTAGGTGAGCGTTTGGGCTTTAGGGTATGGTTTTGGTTTAGGTTAGGTAGGTTAAGTATGTGGGTTAGGTTTTGGTTGGTTAAGTTTGGGTTAAGGTTGTTAGGTTATGTAGGTTTAGCGTTAAGGATTAGGTTTAGGTTTGTTAGGTTAGGTTAGGATTAGGCTTAGGTTAGGTTAGGCTTAGGTTAGGTTAGGTTGGAGGTTTAGGTTAGGATTAGGTAGTGAGGTTTAGATTAGGTTAGGTTTAGGGGTTAGCGTTAGTTAAGTTTAGGTTAGGTTAAGGTTTGTTAGGTAGTTAGGTAGGTTAGGTTAGGTTTGGTTTTAGGTTTTGGTTTAGGTTTTTGTTAGGTTAGTTAGGTTAGGTTTGGTTAAGGTTAGGTTAGTTTGTTAGGTTTGGTTAGGTAGGTTTGGTTGGTTAGTTAGGTTAGTTAGGTTAGTTGGTTTGGTTTGGTTAGGTTTTAGGGTTAGGTTAGGTTAGTAGTTGTAGGTTAGGTTAGGTTAGGGTTAGGTTTGGTTAGGTTAGTTGGTTAGTAGTTAGGTTAGGTTAGTTAGGTTAGGTTAGGTTTGGTTTGGTTATATGTTAGGTATTAGGTTAGGTTTAGGTTAGGTTAGGTTAGGTTAGTTTGGTTGGTTAGGTTAGGTTTAGGTTAGGTTAGGTTAAGGTTAGGGTTATAATAGGTTAAGGTTAGGTTAGGTTAGGTAGGTTAAGGTTATAGGTTAGGTTAGGTTTTAGGTTTGTTAGGTTAGGTTAGGTTAGGTAGGTTTGGTTAGTAGGCTTTAGGTTAGGTTATATGAGGTTAGGTTAGGTAGGTTAGGTCTAGGTTTAGGTTAGGTTAGGTTAGGTTAGGTTAGGTTAGGTTAGGTTAGTTAGGTTTAGGTTAAGTTAAGGTTTTAGGTTAGGTATTAGGTAAGGTTTAGGTTAGGTACTAGGTTAGGTTTAGGTTAGGTTAGGTTAGGTTAGGTTAGGTTTGGTTAGGTGAGGTTAGGTATAGGTTAGGTTATGTAGGTTAGGTTAGGTTAGGTTAAAGTTAGGTTACGGTTAGGTTATGTTAGGTTAGGTTAGTTAGGTTAGGTTAGTTAGGTTAGTTAGGTTAGGTTAAGGTTAGTTAGGTTAGGTTAGGGTTAGGTTAGGTTAGGTTAGGTAGTTAGGTTAGGTTAGGTTAGTAGGTAGGTTAGGTTAGGTTTAGTTAGGTTAGGTTAGGTAGGTTAGGGTTTAGGTTAGTTAGGTTAGGTGTTTGGTTATATGAAGGTTTAGGTTGTTTAGGTTAGGTTAGGTTAGGTTATGTTAGGTAGTTAGGTTTAGGTAGTAGGTTAGGTAGGGTTAGGGTTAGGTAGTGTTAGGTAGTTTGTTAGGTTGGGAAGGAGAAGGATAAGGGTTAAAAGAAGGAGAAAATAAACAAAAAAAAAAGATCAAGAAAGAAAAGGGAGAAACTCTAAAAATCAAAAGAAATAAAAAAAAAGAAAAAATGACAAAAAATACAGGAAGAAAAAGAAAGAAAAGTTATTACCCAGAAGAGACGAAAGCGAACTTGGCGATCTGATTAGCGATGCCAGAGTTCAGAAATGAGAAAGTTATCGTAGAGGTGATAAGCTATGAGTTATGAGGGAAGGTCCACACGTAGCTGGACAAGGAGCCAACATGCTTCTTTCTCCTCATGAATCTCCTCATAGCTTGTCTTCATGTTGGTTTCAAAGTCTGTCTGTGTGTCTCAGGGGGTGGGGAGAGGGAAGGGGATAGGGGGGAGGGGGTGGGGGAACGAGGAGAGGAGGGGGAAGGGTGGGGAACGAGGGGAGGGGAAGGGGGGGAGGGGAGGGAGAGGGAAAGGAGGGATGGAGGACGAGGGGGAGGAGGGATGGGAAGAAGAGGGGGGAAGAGGGGGAAGAGGAGGGAGAGACGAGGCAGGAGGAGGAGGAAGGAAGGAAGGTTGGGTGAAGAGAAAGAGGGTGATGGGGAGAATAGAGGAACAGAAAAGATGGGAATGGAGGCAAAGGAGGAAAAGGAGGGAGTGGGAGAATAGAGGAAAAGGGGAGAAGGAGGGAAAGAGGAGAGGATGGAGGGAAAGAGAAAGGGAAAGGAAGGAGTGAGGGGGAAGAGAAGAGAAAGAAAGACGGAGAAGAAAAGAATAAAGGAAAACAGAGAGAGTTTGAGATGGAGAAACGAGAGAGAAAAGAGGAAGGGATGATAAAAGAGTGGAAAGGAAGAGAGAGCAAACGAAGGAGAAAGAGAGAACGAATAAGGAAGTAAGAAAGAAAGAGAGAGGAGAGAAGGAAATAAGGGAGTAAGAAGAAAGAGAAGGAGAGAAGAAATAAGGGAGTAAGAAAGAAAGAGAGAGGAGAAGGGAGAAAGAGAGAAGATTTTAAGATTTGATAACTCTATCCACGGCCTTCTATAAACCCACCTCCTCTATCTATATCTATATCTATATCTATATATATATATATATATATATATAATATCTATCTATCTATCTATATATATATATATATATATATATATATATATATTATATATATAGTATATATATATATATATAATACCATAGACACGAACTTCTAAACTCTAATACCAAACCGAGTCTCGAAAACTTCAAACTCAAAATAGCCTTAAAAATACCAGGTGTATGGGCGCGGGGGGGGGGTGGAGGTGTCCGCTGACAGATTTTGAGAAGGGAAAAATAAAAGATATTTACTTTCCTAAAAGCTTTCGTGTCTGTCTTCTCCGTATCTCAGACAGTTTTTCTTGTGCTGTTATTTGGATATATATTGGATATATATTGGGTATATCTTTATATGTATTGGGTATTTTTGTTATTTCAAATCACAAACAATTTCGAAGTTATTATATACGGCATACTTCGACGCTTTTATTTGCATATTTTTTTTCCTTCCCATATTTGCAGTATGATATCAGATTATAAACAAATACTCTTATCGTATAGTTAAAAGTTAGTAATATATTTTTTCTTGGTATTTTTCAGCATCGTCATAGCACATTAATATGATCTTTGTATGACGAGATCAGAACACAATCCCATCTACGAAATAAGCGTGGGAATCCCCATGCAGATTTTCCCACTCGAGAGGCTAGCGACAAGATAATATTTGGCCACGTTCCTGCTTGCTCTCTCTCTCTCTCTCTCTCTCTCTCTCTCTCTCTCTCTCTCTCTCTCTCTCTCTCTCTCTCTTCTCTCCTCTCTCTCTCTCCCTCTCTCTCTCTCTCTCTCTCTCTTTCTCTCTCTCTCTCGCTCTCTCTCTCTCTCTCTCTCTCTCTCTCTCTCTCTCTCTCTCTCTCTCTCTCTCTCTCTCTCTCTCTCTTCTCTCTCTCTCTCTCTCTCTCTCCTCTCTTCTCTCTCTCTCTCTCTCCTCTCTCTCTCTCTCTCTCTCTCTTCTCTCTCTCCTCTCTCCTCTCTCGTCTCTCTCTCTCTCTCTCTCTCTCTCTCCCTCCTCTCCCTCTTTCTCCTTCCTCCTCTCCTCCCCCTTCTCCCTCTCCTTGTCTCTTCCCTCCTTCCCTCCTCAGCCTTCCTTCCCTCCTTCCCTCCTTCCCTCCTTCCCTCCTTCCCTCCCCTCCCCCTCTCTCCTCTCTATCTGTCTATCTATCTATCTCTATCTCCTATCTCTATTTCTGTCACTCTGCCTCCCTCCCTCCCTTCTCTTCCTTCCTTCCCTCCCTCTCCTCTCCTCTCCCTCTCTCTCTCCTCTCTCCCTCCCCCACTCACTCCTCCTCCTTCTCTCTCTTCTCTCCTCTCTTCTATCTCTCTAATCTAATCTATCTATCTAATCTCTCCTCCTATCCCCTCCCCCCTCTCTCTCTCTCAAATGCAGGAGGAGAATGGCGGTGGAAGCGCAGTCTTAACCCGTGTATTAATTAAAAACTTAGATCCACATGTTGTTTATATTTTAGTCCACGTGCAGCCTGGCAGAGACCTACCGTGATTTTTTTTTTGTTTATTTTTTTTTTTTTCTTGGTTCTTCTCACTGCCTGTCTTCATGTTGGTTTAAATGTCTGTTTTTTGTTTTGTTTTTATTTTCAAATTGTATCGACATGTTTTATTATTGTTCTGGTGTAAATATGTTTTTTGTTTGGTTGTTTGTCTCTGTCTCAAAATAGAATCGTTTTTTTTATTGTTCTGATATAAATACAACTCGTTCACTCTTCTCTCTTCTCTCTCCTCTCTCTCTCTCCTCTCTCTCCTCTCTCTCTCTCTCTCTCTCTCTCTCTCTCTCTCTCTCTCTCTCTCTCTC
>NW_020868619.1:105869-110869 GCF_003789085.1 Penaeus vannamei | reverse complement strand
GAGAAGAGAGAAAAGGGAGAGAGAGAGAGAAAGAGAAAGAAAGAAGAAATGCGGTGGATAAGAAGAGTGAGGACGAAAATAATGACGATAACTGACGATAATGATAAAATAGAAATTATCATAATATTCATTGTTGTTGTTATTGTATAAAGGATAGTAATCTTTAATTATGAGGGTAGTAATAACAATATTGGTTACAAAAAAAATAATGGAAATGTGATGATGGTGAATATAATGATGAGGAGAATCATAGTGATGATATTTAATGAACCAAAAAAATAATAACACATGTACTAATAGTAATGGTGATAAAAGGATTGACATTAATAATAATAAGGGTGATGATAATGTCAACTTTGATAATAATGATGTTATTTATATAATATTGAGAAAAGTAATGATAATAATGATAATAACAATAATGATAATATCAATACTAATAATAACGATAATGATAATAGTAATATTACTAAAGATAGTAGCATTGATAATGATAACTATAGTAATACTAATGATAATAACAATCACAATAAGGATAATGGTATTAATGACAGTGATAATAAAAATGATAAAAGTAATAACAATAACAACTAGAAGCACACAGAGACCGCATACCTCCGCCAAGGCAGTAGGGTCAACGATGCAATAAAAAAATAACTTGAAGAATTACATAAAAATCACTTCATTCTCAAGTACACAAGTGGCGTCGGTGTTTCACTATCTCGCAGTATTAAGGAATCCTTTAAAGAACATCCTGGATTCGGATCAGGATCTAGATCAAAATCTAATGGCATCTAAGCTATGCTAAGACACACCTCTAGTAAAATGAATAAATAAATAAATAAAAATGAAAATAATTTTAAAAACATAAAAATCTGGTCATAGTTTTTTGAGTTATCCTGCTAACCAACTAACCGACAAACTAACCAACGCTACCAAAAGCATGACCTACATAGCTGAGGTAATTATGATGATGTGAATGATAACGACCATGATAAATCACGCATTTTATCCTACATTTGGATTTCAAACCAGGATCAATTTTTTTTACGAAACAGGACATCAATCATACCTCCCTGTAGCAGTGAAATAGAATTAGGTCCTTCCACCAGCCTCCACACTAACCATTAATAACTTCTGCCAACCCCCACCCCCTTTCCAGCGCACCAGAAACCCACAGAGTATCTAAAAGACGAAAATCAACCCTGACAGCAGCGTCTTCGAGGCACCTTGTTCTTCCCAAATAGGATTCCTGAAGGAGGTAGGAGTTCGAGACAAGGAGGCCAGGGCGGAGGCAACGCGAGAGACGGGAAATGGAGACACAGGGCTTATCACTGTCTTCACTTCCTTTCTCGAGTGTGGCGTCGCTGGTGGAAGGGCGGGGAGGAGGGGGAGGGGGGGAGAGCGCTCTTCAAGGGCGTGGTGGTTTTCGGTGTTTGTCACTGTTTGTGTGTGTGTGTGTTGTGTGTTGTGTGTGTGTGTGTTGTTGGTGTGTGTGTGTGTGTGTGTGTGTGTGTGTGTGTTGTGTGTCTGTGTGTGTTGTGTGTGTGTGTGTGTGTGTGAGTGAATGTTGTGCATTGTGTGTTTCCGTGCATGTGTGTTTGGGTGTATGTGTGTGCGTGTTTGTGTATGTGTGTCTGTGTTTGCGTACTTGTGTTTATGTGTGTGCGTGTTTGTGCTGTCGCCATTATTCTATATATCTCGAAATGCCACCTGGATAGTTAATCTTTTTTATAATTGGACGCATAACCATTAAGCAAAAACTTTACCAAAAAAAATAAAACAATTACAAAACTAAGAACACGAATTTAAACCACAGACGCCGATGGTGCTCTCGAGTGATCCTGACGAGGCTTCCCTACTCGCTTCACCACTCATCATCACACTACACTGAACCCCCTCCTGGCTGTGCTGGAGGTACAATATGTCTATCTCGTTGAAAAGTCGAAACTACAGTAAATATTAGCTTCAGTAAGTACTAAGCCCGAGTTCACGTAATGACAACTGACAGAAAATTGTACTGCCATTAACAATGAATTGGGCGAAAGTGCGGTGGACGTATCAATGGAAAGTTAGTCTTCATAAAGTTATTTTATACGCTCGCTGCACAACGTTAATGAATGAGTGGTTTTACATACAAGGTCCCTTCTTCAATATACTAAACTATGTCACGAGTATCTATATTTTCGCTTGGTGAAATAATGTAAACCTATAATTCAAATGATATGAAATTAATTATTAATTGAAACTAATTATTAAAGATGAGGCGTGTTTTGATTATCGCATTTACACACGTTATCCCTTGGGTGTTTGTTGTTTATTCCCGCGGTTAAACAAGAATGATAAGAAAAAACCAGTTACGCGAAGCGGAGATAAGAACACAGAAAGGTAAATTAAAATAATCATAAAGGTATTGGGTCAAAAAGGACGCCATATTTAGTATCCTAATATTACAAAAGTTAGAATCATTTTAGACGTTCCTTTCTCGTCTCTTGCCACCGTAATGCATTGCTTCAGTTTACTACCCGATCATAACTTGGGTTGAGAAGGGAAATAAACCTCGAACCGTTTAGAAATGTGAAAACTTAAAAGCAAAACACCAACAGGTCACGTTTCGAATCCGAATCACTTCACCTCATCAGGCCCTGCAACCGAATCCGATGAAGTACATTCCCCATTATCCAATACCGTTGTAGCTGCGTGTCATTCCCTCGATGTACACACGTAACCGTACTTGAGTCTGCGTTCATGAATCCTTTGCACTGCATTAGCGAATAGGAAACAATCAGCTGGCGAGAACGACGTCAAAGATGGCCACTCCCCGCTGATAGTCTCCTGAAGATGAGCCATTGCATTGTGCTCAGTTGCATGCCGAATGTCCCGCTGCAGGTTTTATGGGATGCTGGTGTTGCTGCCTCTTTGCCGGGCTTGCTTACCCGAAGGACACGCTTGCAGGAGAACGAGCCGAGAGAACAGCGACTTGTTATACATTGCCTTATTATTATTACCTTGCAGTTCATCCTCGTGTCTTTATGATTTTTTCCATTTTTTTTCTACAATTATGATTGGGAAGTTTTCCATTGTTGTATTTTGCTTGTTTGTTTGTTTTTCTGTCTTTGACTTTTTTTTTTCTTCTTCTTCTTCTTCTTCTTCTTCTTCTTCTTCTTTCTTCTTCTTCTTTTCTTCTTCTTTCTTCTTCTTCTTCTTCTTCTTTTTGAAAAAACTCAGAATGACAGTCCCTTGTTCTCTACAATATACAAATAATAATTATAGAACAGTCTCTTGTTATTGAGTAATAAAATAATTATACTAACAACAGTGACACTGCTACATAAGCAAAGGATAGACGAACACGAATATGTATAATGAAATATAGCTAATGTGAAGCAGACATCCATTCGAGTCATAGAACACTACCTTTTATTTTTGAGAATTGAAAAGAAATTTTAAAAATCCTCCCAACGCGTCATTTAGTAACCCCGATCGATGAAAACACTCACGGACAAAAACCGTTAATTCGAATCAGAATTTCCGTTAACAAAATGAACTCCTGCAAACGCTAGATACTGGTAAACGAAGTAATATTCGCGAAAGTCGGTAAATTTAAGTTTTAATAAGTTTTCGAAAGCATTAAAAGGGCCATAGGAAGAACTTTTCTCGTTATTTGTCTGGCTATTGGCGCTCTTAGGTAAAATGGCGGCTTTTATAGTCTGGGTAATTTAGCCAAAACAATGATCGAATTTTTTAAGCTTCATTTTTTTTTTTTCTGGGGGTATTTTGTCCACATATTTATACCAACAGGATATGATTTTTCATTTTAAATGTATATTCAATAATGCAGTTTACATAATTTTGCAGATATATTGTTAATTAAAAGTGTGAAAGTTGTTCTAGATTAGGCGAAGTTTACAAGGTAGAGATTAAAAACAATTTTCAGCTTCGTTGCTATGGCGCTAAACGAAGCAACACGATAATGGAAATTTTATTCTGTTTATACTCTTCTAATCTTGTTTCTTCCTCACATTCTTTCGCTCTTCTCTTTCTCATCATTATCAAGTTCCTGTTCATGTTCTTTCTTTTACTTTTTCCCTGATTTTTCTTCTAATCGTCTTAAATATCTCATTGTTATCATCATCTTCTTCCTCCTCCTCCTCCTTCTCCTCCACTTTCTTTCGTATCCATTTATCTTATCTCATCCTATGCGCATGTTTATCTCTTTGCAATATTGATTTATTTTATTTTCTTCCATCCTTATTTTCACATTCGTCATCTCCTTTACCTTATCATTAATTCAAGTCCCTATAAAAGAGAAAGAGAGAGAGAAAAGAGAAAGAAAAAGAGAAGAAAAAAGAGAAGAGAGAAGAAAGAGAGAGAGAGAGAAAAGAGAAAGAGAGAGAGAAAGAGAAAGAGAGAGAGAAAGAGAAAAGAGAAAGAAAAGAGAGAAAAGAGAAAGAGAAAAAAAGAGAGAGAGAAAGAGAAGAGAGAGAAAAAAGAGAAAAGAGAGAGAGAGAGAGAGAGAGAGAGAGAGAAAAGAGAAAGAGAGAGAGAAAAGAGAAAGAGAGAGAGAAAAGAGAAAGAGAGAGAAAAAAGAAAGAGAAGAAGAAAGAGAAAGAGAGAGAAAAGAGAAAGAGAGAGAAAGAAAGAAAGAAGAGAGAAAAAAGAGAAAGAGAGAGAAAAAAGAGAAAGAGAGAAAAAAAGAGAAAGAGAGAGAGGAAAGAGAAAAGAAAACTGAACGATAACACGTGTTTCTCGTGGAATATAAAACACATGGAGAATCCCAGAGTCAAAATGGAGAAAAATTGCCTCTCAAAACACATAATTCTTTATACTCGCCATCAATAATAATTCTTTCCTATTCCACAATGCGATAAATATGCTTAATGTGTATGTATACGAAGGAAGAGGAGAGAGAAAGATAGGGAGAGACAGAGAGAGCGATAAGAAAGAAGGAGAGAGACAGAGAGTGATAGGAAGGAGACAGGGAGTGAGAGAGAGAGAGG
>NW_020868619.1:98369-100869 GCF_003789085.1 Penaeus vannamei | reverse complement strand
AATATGTATTTATGTCTGTACATGTGCCTGCATGCAGAAAAAGGGTACATACTGAATTACAACCATACAAAAACAAATGAGCCAGAGATTTTTTAAACTGAAAATCCTATAATCCAGCTTTTCTTGTGAATGCACTAACATCCATGCCAAATACCATTACATATCAGTGGGTTAAATTTGATTTGTGAAACTCAGTAGCAGAGATCAAACCCCTGTATATTTAATTTTTTGTGGAAAACTGAAAATTAAAAATGTATGTGAAGTGATCTAACAATCTAAGGATGTTGAAAACGCATTTTACAACTGAATTCTATGATGTGAGGTAAAGTGAAATGTATTTCCCACTGCATTATATGGTTTATATTCCCTCAAATAGAGCATAAAATCTCACTAGCCCCTCTTAGTACACTTCCTCTACCATTCAATAGCATAAAAAAGAAAGATGAAAGTACAGAAAAAGTGGAGAAAACAGGAAAGAGAGGGAGGGGGGAGGGAGGAGGGAGAGGAGAGAAAGGCAGAGAGAGGGAGAGGAAGGAAAAGAGAGGGAGAAGGAGGAAAAAAGGGGGAGGGGGAGGAAAAGAGAGGGCGAGGGCGGGGAGGGGATGGGAGGGGAGGAAGGGAAAGAGAGAGAGAGAGAGAGAGAAATTATTCCTCCTTATAGATATTCATTCTTAAAGTTCTGCAAGCAAGGAGCTCCCTTAACACTTTACTGATGGGCACAACTATAGCTTTCATGGAAAACCTACCCTTCATGACGGGTAAGTATATACACATCATGACCCGATCTAGCAAATGAATGGGAAGGGCCAGCTGTAAACAGCAATCATCCTTTCGATAAGGCTAGAAGGTTCCAGTAGTCACTGAAATGAATGCCATACCAAAATTTCTGGCACTGTCAGTGTAGGGTTAAAGACTACCAATGCTTCTTACTCTTGCCTCCCCTACCATATTCTCCACACATTCATCAATAGCAGCAAAAAAATTTAAAAATATTTTTCAGATGGCAGTTCCATAAACAAGTCCATACTCCTTCTTGCATGAGAGCAAACACAACTCCTATGGCAAGTCAAGAATTTCATAATCCTCGTAGAGCTTCTGCGTTAAGTTATACACCGATGTCATGACCTCTATCACTTTGGGCATGAGAGCTTCATTGTGGGCTCTCACTGCTTCAATGCCACCTGTTACCTGCAAACGTTTTTTTGTAAAGTATTAATAAGATATCTGCAGAAGTTTTTCTTTAATGACTCCAACAGAGAGTTCAAAATATTAAGAATAAAAATGTTAGGAATGCTGTTGTATTGTATATTGTATCTCTAAATCATATAGTCTTAATGATTAACATCTATTTATATTAAAATTACATACTTTTGAACTTGTTTAATACTTAATCATACACAGATAACAAAAGACAAAATACTTACCTGGTATGAGGCAGACTGATAATAAAAATCTAACTCAGTTATTTACACCTAAAGAAAGTTGTAACATGCAAAAAGAACTATATATTTTTCTATTGCTGGAGATAGCAGAAATTATCTTCAAGTAAAGATAATATACATGTGCTTGTTAAAAAATTAGAAGAATATTCCATTAGCAAGATCAGAAAACTTATTATAGAAAGTCCATGCTAGTGAGACATTCAACACAATCTGTATCCGTTTTCCTCCTATAACCATATTAATAGAATGAAGGTTGAATAAGCAAATGACATTGTGTACCAGATTATAGATAAAATACAAAATTACATCTATATTCTTCAGAGAAGCAATTGACACTGCAAATTGAAACCTAATAATTTTTAAAAGATGGAAAGCCCATTCTTCTGTATTACAACTGAATATCATAAAAAACACATTATTTACAACTTGTCTTGCTATATGTATACAGTTAAATGTCTTGTAAAGGAACAAAATACAGATATTAAGCTTTGAAAAGGTAAGTTTTGGAAATTAAAATCACTTGTTATACAGAACAACTGAGTTTTATCAGATCCATCAAATGAAGAAAAGATGAAGAAGAACAAGAAAACAATATGTCCAAGACAATATCAATTACATTGCAAAAGAAAATCCAAAAACTGAGTGAACATCACAAACAAAATCAAGAAGGACACAGAGATTGTGCAAGATTTTGGAAATTATTAAAGAAGAGGGAAAATATTGAAAACAATATGTCCAAGTATAGACAAGTTTCTGTTTTTAATCTCAAGACAATATCAAGTACATTGCAATAGAAAATCCAAAAACTGAGTGAACATCACAAACAAAATCAAGAAGGACAAAGAGGTTGTAGAAGATTTTGGAAAATGATTGAAGAAGATGGAAAATACTGGTATGGTGCATGTAACTGTTCTTTCTCTTTTCCAAAATACATTTACTCCTCTAATCCCACCCTCCCCACAACCAGAGTCAAGTAAATAATTAAATAAATACAATGAATGAAAGAAAAAGAAGAAGAAGAAAAAAATTATATATATATATATATATATATATATATA
>NW_020868619.1:87377-94984 GCF_003789085.1 Penaeus vannamei | reverse complement strand
TATGGACATGTAATTAGGTTTAGGTAATTAATGTTAAGTTGTTCTTGTGCCATGCAGCACACCTATCGCCCAGGCGATCTCAGCGCCACGCGCCTTCTTATACGACTGTACGTGAGAGATTATCGCTGGATTTATTCCCATGAAGATGGAATACCCAATTTGCGTTCTGCGTATGAGTTCGTTCGATGATATCCCTTCTACGGTTGGGCCCTTCATCACTATTCCTCAGGGAATCTATCTTACGTTTATGTACCATTTACAACCACGAGGGTTGTCTTTCGGGTCAGTTGTCTCAGGGAAGCCGACCCAAACCAGTCACCGTTTCATTCATTTTATGTACTAATTAAAGTACCATTTTTATGATTTCGCATAGTAGTTGATTAATATTGCCAATTAACGTAAGTTCTTGTATTAGTGTGAATGTTTTTTTTTTCGTGCAGTCAGATCGGTGATTATTTTCATTAAGCGCAATCCACATTGACATACCTAACCCCACCCCCCATCCTCACCCATACCTCTTTTAAACCCCCCCCACCCTATCCTTAGCCTCCCGCCACCCACTCCTCCTCCCCTTCGCTTATTTCTTCCAACTCCACCACCCATCCTATTCCTTTTTTCCTCACTCTCGCCTTACTTACATGACTAACAAAATCTATCAGCATTCTATTTTCTACTCGTGTGCTATACTCTGACTCACTCATTTCATAACACATCCATTAACTCAACTCGTCTACGCACTCACGCAGCCACATGCGCACATCGTCCCGCAAAAAAACCGTTAATTGCACAAGAATTACATGCGTACTGTCTCCGGAAGATAACCGACTTGCGCCAATCGTGTATTCTTGTCTTGCATTACGTTTTATCGTGCAAATGTTGTCTTGAGAAAGTATATTTTGATGTAATGAGTTGCTCCCGAAATATGAGGACTGCATTACCTGTTTTCATTATTGCTTTGCCTCAAATTGCTGTTGGTAACGTGTGATAGGCAACTTCAATGAAATGAGATACAATCACTATTAGTCAGACGTATAGCGTATGCATTATTGCACTGCAGACTTCTGAACTCTGCATTGTTGCATTTTTTTTTCCAAGGAAGTTCGTCGTTCAAGACAAGTCCTTGCGGACTGCGACACATTTTGCTTCCTTTGTAGTTTTGCACAATGCTTATCTCTTGTAGATTTTCATTTCCTGCTATCTGAGACAATTGCAACTCAAGCAAGTCTTCGCGGACTATTGTAATTGTCTCCCTAAGCATGTTCCTCTGTCTATCTTTGGACAGTGCATTATTGAAAAAATATAATAATAAAAATTGAAAATTCATGAAAATATTTGTAATAACAATCTTTGCAATCTGATATATTTGATTATATCTTACGGCCCCTGATATAAACACAATTCCCCCCCCCCCCCCTGTTTGCTCTCCTGTCTCTCGCCCTGTCTCTGCCTCTGGTGTGCTTTTTTTCAGAGAAAGCCAGCTCCATCCCGTCGGGGGCGACGGTTAGTAGCGTATGCCGAGCGATCTGAGGAACAAGGGTTACCTTTCCGCGTCTCCACTACTAGGGACCCGCGACCAGCGCTCGAAGCCACAAGACAGTTGACCCAGCACACTTGACCGGGGCCCACGGCCCTGACCACACCTCTCCTTGGGGGCGCTCCCCCACGCGCGCCGCTCGTGCCCCTCTTGGGCTTCCTTGCCCAAACAACCCCCGCGCCACGCTACCTACCAGCCACCTCCTATCAATAAACAGCTGAACCAGAATTGTGTCTCCATAACCCACCAAATCAGGGCAACACAAAAACCCTGACAGAGAGGAAGAGAGAGAGAGAGAGTGTCTGAGGAGTAAGGATTGTCTTCCCACGTCCCCAAACGCTTGGGACTCCAGACCCTCTCTTGAAAGCAACAGGACACTTGACCAGGGCTCTCAGCCCTGACCAGACCTCCCGGGGCTCGGGGCCCCCCCACACGCGCGTTACTGCTCGACATGGCCCTGGGCTCCCTTTGCCCAACTGCACGAGACAGCCCACACCACGATACCTACCATCTCAACAAATAAAGGAAGAAACCAGAATTGTGTCTCCATAACCCATCAGTCAGGCAAAAAAACAAAACCCTGACAACTGGTGGCAGACGGCGGAATATCGCGAACCACAAGCCTCCTCTGAAAAACTGTAAGTTCACCATGGGAAACCATTTCCTTTCTTTCCCCTCTCCTCGCTTATGTGGGCATGCCGTAAGATATTTTTTTTACAAGTGCAGTGATTTTTTTTACATACTAACCTAGTTAGCATAAATCGTTTATAATACTTAAATCTTTTATTCATGTCGGTGAAATATAACATGCATTTTCTCGAAATTATTTTCTGTTTCTACGGACATTCTAGGCTAGTGGCTAGAGTTATAAAAATTGCCATATTTTTGTTTTTTTTTCTTATTCTTATTATCTCCCATTGTATAAACCGACACTATATCGACGTTAATTTCTTCCATTATTGTTCAGTGCATTTATTTAGGCTCGGTTTAACTATGCATTTGTGGGATATTTTTGAATATTTAAATAATTTTGTTGAATTATGCACAAACTTTTCACTTCCTGCACGCTTCCCACCTACACAAGTCCCCTAACCTCCCTCTCCCCTAAACCCCATCCACACTATCTCCCTTCCCTCTCTACCTATTTTCAATATTTCTGTACAGGCCAAGGTGTAGCACTCAATTATTTTTCGTCGTGATATTTACTTAAAATAGTATTTCTTTTAAAAGAATGCATTATATTTGGTAGCTGATGACATGTCTTAATGACCTTTTCTGTCTTGTGATTCCTAGGTTTATTACCTGATAATATTTTGAAGTTAAGCTTTGAACATTATATGTTGTTTTCTTTTCGTATATATAATTATACAAACAGAGTGCGTCTTGTTTATTTGTGTTATTAAATGAATATCGAATTCAGTTATTCTTATACATACAAGCGTTATACTCTTTTTTTTTTGCGAGCCACTTGACACATAGTTGTTCAGGTGAAATCAGGTCAGGTCCTGTCAAACGGTGTATCCCTCACTTTTTAATGACCTGTATTAGCCTCGATTTATTTATTTATACATGTATAATTTTGTGAATCTATCATTATCCCGTTATCGACGTATTTACGATAGAGTGATGAATTTACTTCCGGTTTGCATTAATATATTGGGGACTGTAATAATGTTAGCATAATTCATTGAACTAAATTGTATAATTTTACGTTATTATTATAGTATATTTGTGCATATATTTTTCGCCAAAATTATTCATCTTATTTATAGATATATTTTTTCTTTAATTATTCACAATTGGTAAATTCTTTATTTCATTTATTGGTGATTTGATTATTTAATTTCTAGATTATTGTGTACTTGTTTTTTCACAATATTATTGAATTTTCCTACCATCTGATTTTGTCTGACTTAAATTACATTCAGGCTATTTGTGTTTACATTTTAATTCTGTTATCTACGTGTTAGAGATTAATTATATTATACAGCTACTACGATTTCATATTGTTCGTGATTTTTGCTTTCTTTCATGAGTTATCAAAAAATGCAAAATTGCCTCGGTCATCCTTATGGTTTTCCCTTTATTTGCCTTAATACAATAATCGTTAGTATGCCAACCTAATTTTTGAATATTTTCTTCATTAATCAATCTTAATCACAAGCCTCACCTCATCATTATTACATGGTCCTTGGGGATGACCCCCAGCTGGGTATGGACATGTAATTAGCGTTAAGGTAATCAATGTTAAGTTGTCCTGTATGTGCCAAGCTGCACACTTATCGCTAGAGGCGATCTCAGCGCCACGCCTTCTTATAAGACTATACATGAGAGATTATCACTGGTATTCCCCAAAAAAGATGGGATGTCCAATTAGCGTTCTGTGTATATCGTCGATGATATATCACTTCTACGGTTGGGTCCATCATCACTTTCCTTAGGGAATTTATTTTAAGTATCATTTACAACCACGAGGGTTGTCTTTAGGCTGTCAGATAAGGGAAGCTGACCCAAAACCGCTTGCATCATGCGTTGCTCTGCAATTTTGGTCTGTTCTGCAACAGACCAGTCACCGTTTCATTCATTTTACGTACTATTTAAAGTACCATTTTTAGATATGGATTTCGCACAGTAGTTTGATCAATATTTGCAATGCCGTAAGTTTATTGTTATTACATATGTAATTTTTTTTCGTGCAGTCAGTCGACGATTATTTTCATGGCGTCAACCCACATTGCACCCCCTTTTTATGGCGTGAACATTGCCCAACCCACCCTACATACTACACCCCACCCCCCATCTTCACCCATACTTCCTTTACCTCTCCCCCCTCTCCTTCCTTCCGCCCACCCACTCCTCCTCCCCTTCACTTATTTTCTTTCAACTTCCACGCCATCCTATTCATTTAATGCTCACTTTCGCTTTTACTTTGACAAATTACTAATGACTAACAAAATATCTATCAGTGTTCTATTTTCTACTCCTGTGCTATACTCTGACTTACTCATTTCATAATTCATCGATTCACTAAAACTCGTATACTAACCACTCGCGCAGCCACATGCGCACATCGTCCTGCAGAAACCCTTTAATTGCACAAGAACTACATGCGTACTGTTTCCGAGAAGATAATCGACTTGCGCCAATCGTGTATTCTTGTCTTGCATTACGTTTTATCGTGTATATGTTGTCCTGAGAAAGCATAATTGATGTAATGAATTGCTCCTGAAGTATAAGGACTGCATTACCAGTTTTCATTATCATTTTGCCTCAAATTACTGTTGGTGACGAGTGATAGACAATTTCAATGAAATGAGATAGAACATTCACTATTAGTCAGACGTATACTGTATGCACTACTGCACTGCACGCTGTTGAACTCTGCATTGTTGCATTTTCATTTTCTCCCAAGGAAGTTAGTCGTTCAAGACATTCTTACGAACTGCGACACCTTTTGCTTCTGTGTAGTTCTGCACAATGCTTATCTCTCGTAGACTTTAATCTCCTGCTATCTAAGACAATTACAACTCATGCACGTCCTTGCGGACTATTGCAATTGTCTCCCTAAGCATGTTCCTCTGTCTATCCTTGGACAGTGAATTATTGGGAAAATTATTAAAAAATCGAACATTCATGAAAATATTTGGAATAACACTCATTGCAATCTGATTTATAGGGTAAACTTTAATAAACTCCCACGGCTATAAAAATGGCACAAGATCAGAGCTTGCACTTGCACGCGGGAAGGTCCCCGGACTGGCCTGTGCGCCGATTTTGATACTGCCTGGAAATGAGGCCTACCACTCTCCAAATTACCCGTTGCTAGAGAGTTAAGCACCAAAGTCAAACATTAAATATACATGCCGGAAGGACTTATTAGTTAGCTATCTAGTAACTAAAAAAACATATATAATTTTACAAAAAAGAGCAGTGTTTCTGTAAGTCTTAATGTTCCATTGTGGTACACTCAAAGTCACTGTGGGCCATCAGTTGTAGGTTGATGATATTCAAGTTCTGCTACCGGTTGATGCATCATGAGCATCATTTGTTCTGTTCTATCATTGAAGTAGATGCAGAAGCTGGAACTATTGTATGTACTGAAACGTGTTGCAGGTGTTGAAAGCAATTTCAATGTCGAAGTAGGTTTTGAAGTCGATGCTGAAGTAACAGGAGCCGATACTGGCACTGAAGGGGCTGAAGCAGACCTTGAAGCTGAGGAGCAGGAGCTGATGCCAATAGTAAGGCTGGAGAGACCGACTGTTTTCGTTCATTTATCCTACCAAGCTGGGGGAATTCTGCCTTATCATTAAGGCAAGGAAATGGCATGGGGTTGCAGGAAGGCAGAACAGCCTGTTGCTTCTTTAGCAATATGTTTTTTCTATCATTTGGATAGTAAGCACATAATGGAGAGTTTGCATTATGGTCAAGTCTGCAATTGACACATTTCCTAGGGACTTGATTACCCCGCAATTTTTTTCGGTGTAGTATCAGCAATGTGGGTGGTTGCAGGGACAAGCATACCCCCCATGCCCCCATCTGGAACAGTTGGAGCAAAATAGGGTGAGTGATTTGAAGACAGCACACCTGAAAGGTGCCATGCCCTCAACAATTTTGATAGTTTTGGGAATTTTCTCCCCTTCATATGTGATGATGAGTTGCTGTGTTATCCTACCATTAACTTTAACCCCCTGGATCCGGATGACGCTGTGATAACATCAAGGAAAAACTTAGACAGCTATATGGCAGACATGAACAAAGCGTCAAGAGTGAAGGCCAGGGTAACAGAAACGACTCGCCACGAGAGCACAAATCTTTTGGAGTGTGATTTGACTTATTTGGCGCTTAGAAGGGGCATATCGGAATGTAATGTGCGTAAGCAGTGACTGGAAAAGCGCCAGCTCCAGGGAGGACGCCATCTCCATACTGCACGCTCTATTCCTGGCTGCTGTGACCGGCGGTGCAGGTTGTGTTACGTAAAATTGAAAATTACAAAAAAAAAAATAGATATATGACACAAACGACCAAATGTTCCATACATTTTTTTTCTGGCACTGAGCAATTTACTACATAGAGAGATGATATGGAGTCTATGCAAGCAAAAAAATTAATTACCATCTGTATGAAGCAAACAAAAAGACAAATATAGACATTGGAAAATGGCGATAAAACTAAAAGTTTTCACAAAATAACTTCTCATGGGTGTTCGTGCGCACCTGGCCTTCGCACCGCATGCCTAGGATGCTGCCCACTTACGTATCCACTGCAACAGGATCCAGGGGATTACTACACTTAGTGTGTAGAATCCTTTCATTGTATTCCGTGACCTCATTGATGTTAATTTCCCTTGGGACATTGAACAAAACAAGGTTAGTACCATGTCCTTTGCCATAAGCTCCGCTTATTTTGGGGATTTCTTCTGCCGCTCTGGTCATAGTTATATGGGTAAGAATTTCTTAATTCTTTGACTGCACCTAGATATTATTTCAACCTAGTTTTAATTCTAGTGTTCCTTTAGTCTTGTTAAAGGGGCCTTCTTCAGGACTTGAGACACCCATCGGTATTTGTCCCCATGTGTCGCTAGCTTTGTATCTCTCTCGAAGTATGCACATAGATGGCTGGGGGATAAATGTTCTGCGGACTCATTACTGTCTCCTTGCCTTTTCCTTTGTTTGTTTGTTTTCGGTATTTGTGTCACTTGCTGAGATGTACATCTCCATCAACAGAGAGAAACAAGCCTGGGTTGTCATTGCATAAATGTATAAACTGGTGTTCTGAGGTCTGATCCTTCACCGAAGTGTCGCTCAAAAACAGACCTCACCTATCTGTTTTGTGTGTGGTAAGCTTGAGTCTCCACAGATTCCTCTTTTAACTACTTGTATATCTAGTATGAGTAAAATAATGTTTTTTTTTTCATGTTCACTGTATGTCCCTTTTGAGCCTTACTGATATTTCATAAACATGGCCACGCACTCGTTCACTAGAAATTGAAAGGTCTTTGTAGGCCCTATTCTCTAGGTGATCAGGTAGGCAGAAGTCACACCAGGTCACAGAGGGTAAAAAAGCAAAACAAAAA
>NW_020868619.1:47377-79877 GCF_003789085.1 Penaeus vannamei | reverse complement strand
TGGGCGTGGGCTTATCTCTTCGACAATGGGCGGGCTTATTTTCCGACAATGGGCGTGGGCTAATCTGTCCGGACAATGGGCGCTATCTCTTCGACAATGGGGCGTGGGCTAATCTCTTCGACCAATGGGCGTGGGCTAATCTCTTATGGGCGTGGGCTATCTCTTCGACAATGGGCGTGGGCTAATCCTCTTCGACAATGGCGTGGGCTAATCTCTTCGACAATGGCGTGGATCCGACAATGGGCTGGCTCTCTCTTCGACAATGGGCGTGGGCTCATCTCTTTTGACATGGGGGTGGGCTAATCTTTCGACAATGGGCGTGGGCTATCTCTTCGACAATGGTCGACAATGGGCGTGGGCTAATCTATTCGACCAATGGGCGTGGGCTATATCTCTTCGACAATGGCGTCGGGCTTAATCTGTTTCGGACAATGGCGCGTTGGGCTTATCTGTGCCGACAATCGGCGCGGTGGGTTAATATCTTCGACAATGGCCGTTAACGTAGAGACGGATCTGAAGGTGTGAATGGATGCTTCCTACAGCTGGGTCTGTTGTAGGAGGGGTTTCTATAAGCGGTTTTGTTTTAAAATACGTGCAGGCCCGCGATGGCTTTCTCTCTCTCTCTCTCTCTCTTCTCTCTCTCTCTCTCTCTCTCTCTCTCTCTCTCTCTCTCTCCTCTCTCTCTCTCTCTCTCTCTCTCTCTCTCTCTAATCTACTTCATCTATTGTCTCTCTATCTCTCTATCTATTCTCTCATCCACCCGCGTTCCTCCACGAAGTTCCACGCCTCCTCAAGACCACGCCCATTTTCTCCGTCCCTGACTCTCGAACCTGTTTTAAAATTGTCTGCCATTCCCGCTTGGCTTTCTTTCTCTCTCTATTCAATCTCTCTCTCTCTCTCTCCCCTCAATCTATTTTATCTGTCTCTCTATCTCTCTATCTATATCCTCTCACCTACCCCGCCTCCTAAGGAACCACCCATTTTCTCCGCCCGTGACTCTCGGGCCGGTTCGTTAAAATTGTGCCATTCCCGCTTGGCTTTCTTCTCTCTATCCTCATCAATCCTCTCTCTCTCTCTCTCTCCTCTCTCTCTCTCTCTCTCTCTCTCTCTCTCTCTCTCTCTCCTCTCTCTCCTCTCTCCTCTCTCTCTCTCTCTCATCTCTCTCTATCCTCTCGTCTATTCTGTCTGTCTCTCTATCTCTCTATCTATCCTCACCCCCCGGCCTCCTCAGGACACGCCCCATTCTCTCCGCCCCTGACTTTCTGGCCCGTTTGTTTGGCTTTCTCTCTCTATTTATCCAATCTCTCTCTCTCTCTCTCTCTCTCTCTCTCTCTCTCTCTCTCTCTCTTCTCTCTCTCTCTCTTCTCTCTCTCTCTCTCCTCATCTCTCAATCTATATCTGTCTGTCTCTCTATCTCTCTTATCTAATTCTCTCCCCACCCCGCCCCCTCAAGACCACGCCCATTCTCTCGCCCGTGACTCTCGGCCGGTTTGTTAAAATTGTGCCCCAACCCGACCCAATGAATTTTCGTAAATACAGACGCAGAAAGAAAGGATATCTGGCTATATATTTGAATAGATATACATTAATTATTTATTTAACCGGGTTGATACGCATGTCTAGACTGATAAATATAATCTATCTCTTTATTTATACATGTCAGGTATACGAGACCGATAAATATGCATTTATTAATTTATTTATGCATGTCAAGTATACGAATATTCTTTGGGTCGGGCGTCGCACATTTCTAACAAACTGGCCGTCCGCGTGGGCGTCCTTGGTCATTCACGTGTCTTCGTGGGCGTGGGGGAGTGTCCAGAGATATAGTGTGGAATGCAATATCGAAAATCCGGTCCACGCGAGCTTAGACCAGTGATATACAAGGATTGCAATATCGATAATAAAAAACATTCTCAGAGACACTTGCAGAGCGGTATGTAAAGTGTTTCTATTTTTAGACTTTGCCAAAATTGTGATACACGTATGTTAAAAAGAATAATGATAATGATAATAATAATAAAAATAAATGACGCATATGTAAAAAAAGATAATAATAATAATGATAATGATAATACTAATAATAATGAGACGCATAAGAATGATACAGATAAAAAATAAATGATACACAAAATTAATTGATACACGTAAAAAAAACATGAGACAAATACACTAACATACAATTGCACATCTTAGAAATATGCATATACAAACACACAAATCTACAAAAATATACACAAGAATATACATAAGCACGCAAGAAACAACGTACATTCGTTTTAAAATAGACATAAACACCCAAACATAACAAATACCACACACACCACATTGCACAACACACGCACAACATAAACACAACACATACGCACACATATATGACACACACACACGCACAACACAAGCACACACCACACACACACACACACACACCCGCACAACACACGCCACACACATAAACACACACACATACGCACACATATATAGACACACACACACGCACAAACACCAAGCACACACACACACACACAAACACACACACAACGAAACACACAAACAACACTCACACACAAACACACAAACACACACACACAAACACACACACACACAAACGCCCAACACGTAGCAAGAAAACATCATAGATCAAAATCACAAAAAACACAGTTTCTTGCACCATTCTGGCACCACGAATTCGAAACAAACACACCAGGACTTGGATTATTACAACAGGAGTCGATACAGGAACAAAGAATCCGTCCCCCCCCCCCAACTCACCTCCCCTCCTCCCCCTCTCCCCCTTTGCTTCCACTCCCTCCGTTATCTTCCCCTCACCTCCTCCTCGATTCTCCCCTCACCTCCTCCCTCGATTCTCCCTCAACTCCCTCCCTCGTTCATTTTCCCTCACTTCCTCCCTCCCTTTTCCCCTCACCCTTCCTCCCTCCCCTCGTTCCCTCCTTTCACTCCTTCTTCCAATCACCTCCTCCCTCCCTCATTCCCCCCTTTCATACTCACTCCTCCCTCTCTTCCCCTCCTTCTCCTCGCCCTCGTCCTTGCTCTCCCCTCATTCCTCCCCTCCTCCCTTCACCCCCCTCCCTCCCCCCCCCTCCCTTCCCCCTCATCCCCTTCCTTGCACTTCCTCCTCCTCTCCTTTCCACTCCTTCTCTTCTCCTCTCCCCTTTCCTTCCTCCTCCTTCTCCTACCTCTTCCCCTTTCTTCCTTTTCCTGCCCCTCTCTTCTCTCCCCTTCTCCTCCCCCATCCTCCCTTTCTCCAATTCCTCTCTGCCTTCCCCATCTCCCTCTTAAGTCCTCCCTTCCTCTCCTCCTCTCTCCTCTTCCTCCTCCTCACGTCTTCCCATCCCCCCAGCCACCCCTATTTACCCTCGCTAACCTCCCTCTCAAAACCACCTGCTTCCCCCCCACCCCACCCCCCTTCCCCCCTTCCCCTCCCTCTTCTTCCCTTCGCCCAAAAGCCCTCCACCCTCCCTCCCCTTTTACCCCACCTCCATCCCCCCTTATCCCTCCCTCCCCATCCGCCTATCCCCCTTCCCCCCCTTCCCCTCCCTCTTCTTCCCTACCCAACAATTTCTTCCCAGCCCCCTCCCCCCCACCCCTCCCCATTCCCCCTTATCCCTTTCCCCATCACCCCTCCTAATTTCCCCCTTTCCCACCCTTCCCCTCCTCGCTTCTCCCTACCCAACAAGCTTCTCCCACCCCCCCACCCCCCTCTTTACCCCCACCCCCTCTATTTGCATCCCCTATCCCCCCTTCTTCCCCTTCCCCTCTCTTCTTCCCTCCCACAGCCCTCCCCACCCCACCCCTCCCCCTTTACCCCCACCCCCATACCCCTTCCCCTCCCTCTTCTTTCCCTACCCAGACAAGCCCTCCCACACCCCCTCCACCCTTACCCCCACCCCCACCCCCCATCCCCCCTTCCCCTCCCTCTTCTTCCCTACCCAACCAATCCCTCCCACCCCACCCCTTATAGCAACCACCCCCCTCCCCCTTACCCCCACCCCCCTCTATTCATAATCCTCAAAAGAGTTCGGAACTTTCGTTTAATATCGCAACGGATATTGATGAGGTGATCAGTGCTTGAAGGAGGGGGGGAGGGGGGGAGGGGGGAGAGGGAGAGGAGGGATTATGGGGGTGGGGGGGGATCGAAGGTACAGAGGGAAGGGAAGAAACGGAGGGGAGAAATGGGGGGGAGGAGGGAGAGGAAAGGGGAGGAAGGGGGGGAGGGGGGGGGAGGAAGGGGAGAGGAAGGGAGAGGAAGGGGGAGGCGAAGTGATAGGGGAAGAGATAGAGAGGGGGGTTGGCGATGTTAGGTGTTAGACGAGTCAGAAGAAAAAAAAATTATTAAAGAAAATAAAAAATAAATAACAATCTTGAGGAACTAAAAACAAATAGATTAAATTAAATACGATTTTTTTAAGGAAAGGGGAAAAGAGGAAGGCGGAAGAAGGAACGCAAAAGTAATTGAACGAATGGAGGATAATTTCAACAGAAGAAACAATAGAGACACACTTAAGCAACATCAAACTGACCCACACGAAAGAAAAAGATAGACAGATATAATCAGAATAGATAGATAGCAGATAAGAAATGAGATTAGATAGACTAGAATAGATAGAGATGGATCAGATAGATAGATATAGATAGATAGATATAAAACAAAAAACTATATATTTATCTTCTTCTTTTATTATTTTCCTCCTTCAATTCTCTAATATCTGATGATAATGATATCACAGGTCATCGTAACAATGATGATGATTAATAATGATGATACATGATGATATAATGATGATAATGATGATAATTAATAAAATTATAGATGACAATGACGATAATGATAAGTAACAAAGTTTGATAGTGGGCCTAAAGCTGCAAGACGCACTCTAGCAAAGAATTTCATTAAAAAAAAAAATTCATAAATATTCTTGAGTATATCTACTAACCAACGCTACAAAAATATATTCCCCCCTTTTGCTGAGGTATAATGATAATGATGATAATGTATTAATAAGAACGGAACAATTGCTTAATAATGCTTAAATAATGTAATAACTGATAATGATATGATGAGTAATAACAACGACAATGCTAATAATGTTAAATAATGTTAATAATTGATGGATATGATAATAATAGTTAATGACAATGACAATGCTACATAACGTTTACTAATGATAATGATTAGAAAATAACAATGACAATATAATAATGTTAATAATGTTAATAATGATTGATATGATAATAATAGTAATGGAACAATGCTAAGTAATGTTTCACTAATGATAAATGAAGTTGAATGACAACGACAAAGCTAATAATATTTATAATGATAATGATAATAAATAATTAATAACAATATTACTACAAGAATTCGTTATAACTGATATAATCATAATAATGGAAGGACGTAATGAATGATGATAATGATGAAGGATGATTAGAAATGATAATAATTAATAATGCATTACGCTAAAAATAAAGATTTCAATAATGATAATGCATGCCGTATATATGTATATGTCTGTACTATATATCCATATGCATAGATATCTACATGCCATCAAACACACATACGCAATCACACATACATACATGTAGACATGTACACACCCAAGCAAAAACGCACATAGAAACACAAAACCCGAATTAGAAAAGCAAGAGAGAGAGAGAGAAAAAAAAGCTCAAGAAGCTTCATATCAGTTTGTTAAAGCTTGACTCACGCGGGCCATTGCAATACGTCCACGGAGAAAATAACCGACCAGTGGGTAATGTGTTGACGAAAAGGTTGGAGTGAAAGTGACTCTCTTCTCTAGCCTTCTCTCTCTAATCTAATACTATCTGATGCTATTTGTCTATCTATAATCCTATATACGTATATATACAATGCATATATATATATATATATATATATTATATATTTATATATATTATATATATATATAATATATTTATTATTACATATATTATATATATATATATATATATAACTATATTATATATATATATATATTATTTATATATATATATTATTACTATTATATATATACTATATATATATATATAATATATATATATATATATGTATATCATATATACATCATATATATATATATAATATTATATATATATATATATATATATATATATATATAATATATATGTATATCGTATATCATATCTATCTATCTAATCTATCTATCTATCTATATATATATATATATATAATTATATATATAGTATATTATATATATTATTATATATATATATATTAAATATATATATATATATAATATATATAATATATATATATATACATATATATATATATATATATATATATATATATATATCTTTTATAGCTATCAATCTAGCCATCTTCCTCTCTCTCTCTCTCTGTCGCCTCTCCCTCTCTCTCTCTTATATCTTATCTATCTATCTATCTATCTATCTATCTATCATATCTGTCTGTCTGTCTATTCTATCTTTATCCATCTTAATCAGCATTCTCTCGCTCTCTCTCTCCCTCTATATTTTACTCTATTTGTTCACCCTCCATACTCATACCAAGAAAGGAAAACAAAACAACTAAACAACAAACAAAAAGATTATATAAAAGTTTTTNGATCGTATTATACTCTCGCGTGTTGCGGTGCAAGTCATATCTGTTTTGTTGGACGTGTGTGGATTGCATGTCTGTTTTTTTTTGGGTGGAAGATAAGGTTGATGTAGAGAGTAGGGGCAAGTGAGTGTACTGAGGGCGCGAGGTGAATGCAATATTCGCTATTAAGAATGTGTATATTCTTTTTGTTTTTGTCCGCAGTAATCTCTCTCTCTCTCTCTCCTCTTTCTCTCTCGTCTCTCGTCATCTCTCTCTTCTCTTCATCTCTCTCTCATCTCTCTCTCCTCTCTCCTCTTCGTCTCTCTCCCTCTTCATCTCCTCTTCCTCGTCTCCCTCTTCATTCTCTCTCCCTCGTCTCCCTCTTCATCTTCTCTCTCCCTCTCTCAGCCTCTTCATCTCTTCTCCCTCTTTCATCTCTCTCCTCTTCCTCTTCATCTCTCATCTGGGCTGTAGGTGGTACGGGAAACTCTCCCTCTCATCTTCTCTCTCTTTCATCTCTCCTTCCTCTTCAATCTCTCTTTCTCCGCTCATTCATCTCTCTTCTTCTCTTTCATTTGTGCGTGTCGGGCTCGTTCTGGGTGCCGTGCTGGTAGAATTCTCTCTGCGTCTCGGGCGCCTTCTGTCGCAAATTTCTGATCTCTCTCCCTCCCTCTCCCTCCCTCCCTCTGCTGCTCATCTCTCTCCCTCTCCTCTCGTCTCTCTCTCGTCTCGTGTCTGGCTGTCTCTCTTCAGGTCTTCATCTCTCTCTCGTCATCTCGTCTCTCCTTCATTTCTCTCTCTCTCTCTCTCTTCGTCTCTCTTCCCAAAACGAGAAGTTGAATAGAGAAAGAGAATAGAGAAGGAAGACAGGTAAAGGGAGAGAGAGAAAGAAGACAGATTCAATAGAAAAAGGCGGAGAAAAAACAAAGAATGAGGAAGAGAAGAGAGAGCGAATACTAGCAAAAGAAGAGAAAGAGAGGAGAAAAAGAGAAAGAGAGAGAAAAAGAGAAAGAGGAGAGAAAGAGAAAGAGAGAAGAAAGAAAAAAGAGAAACGAGAGAGAAAAAGAGATAATATGAGAAGAGAGAAGGAAAAAGAAAAAAGAGAGAAAGAGAGAGAAAAGAGAAAGAGAGAGAAAAAGAGAGAGAGAAGAAAAGAGAAAGTAGAGAGAAAAAGAGAAAGAGAGAGAAAAGAGAAGAGAAGAGAAAAGAGAAAAACGAAAAAGAGAAAGAGAGAGAAGAAAAGAGAAAGAGAGAAAAAGAAAAGAAGAGAAAAAGAGAAAGAGAGAAGAAAAGAGAAAGAGAGAGAAAAAGAGAAAGGAGAGAAAAGGAGAAAGAGAGAAAAGGCAGAAAAGAGAGAGAAAGAGGAGAAAGAGAGAGAAAAGAGAAGAGGAGAAAAAGAGAAAGAGAAGAAAAGAGAAAGAAGGAGAGAGAGAGAGAGGGAGAGAGAGAAAGGAATGAAAGAGATAGAGAGAAATAACTAATAAGATAAAGAAAAGATTAAGATAGAAGAAAGAAAAAAAAAAGCGGGAAAGACGTGCGCATGCATTTTGAATAGCGACATCATCTCGCCAGTTTTCCCGCGCCGTTTTAAAATTGCATGCCAGCGCCCCTCCCGCTTCTCCCCCACGCCACTCCCACTAACCCTGATCTTTTGCAATATATGGACGTCACCACTTACGGTCGGATTTGTCTGTTTAGAGATTGTTGTGTTGCGGCCTTTCGCTGTCTTGGGTAAGTGACATAGAGACGCCCGTGTTGCGCATGCTCGAAGTGGTCATTTTAAACGCGTCCGTCGGATTTCGAAATTTGTTAGTTTGGCTGTGGCGTCCTGCATGGCGTGTTTCATTTTCTTTTTTTTTTTTGTCTCCTTTTTTTTCCTCTCTCTCTCTTCTTCTCTTTTTTTTTCTCAATCTCTCCTCTTCCTTTTTTTTTCTCTCTTTTCCTACTTTTTTTCTCTTCTCTCTTCTCTTTTCTCTCTCTCTCTCTTTTGAATCTTTGTCTTTCTCTCGTTCTTCTCGTTCTCTCTTCTCTCAGCGGGCAGGTCGGGAGGTGCAGATCTCTTTGTCTCCGTGTTGCGTCATTCTCTCTTTCCTCTCTCGCTCTTCTCTCCTTCGTCTCGTCTCTCTCTCATCGTCTCCTTCTCTCTTTATCTTTCTCTTATGACTGGTTTGGAAATAGATCGCAAATATATTTTTAATAATTGGGAGAAGGTAAATGATGTAGGCCGTCACTGTTGAATTATCTTGTGGACTGTTACTTATAGCTCGTGTTTTTGATTTGTGGTTGGGGTGAGAGATATGGGGTTGGTGTTATACTGTGTCCGGTGGTGAGGGTTGGTCGAAGTGGGTGGGGAGGGGTAGGAGGGAAGTGGGGAGAAGTGGTGATAGGGGGATGGGTGTGGGGGGAGAGGTGAGGGTTGGGAGTGGGATGGGGGTGAGGGAGTGAGGTGGGAAGTGGGTAGAGTGGGGAGGTGGGTGAGGGGTAGAAGGAGAGTGAGGAGGGTGAGGAAAGATGGAGAGATGGAGGAGTAGGGGTAAAGCGTGTGGAGATGGGAAGTGTGGTGGGTAGGGGTGAAAGGAGGGAGCTGGATGGTGGGATGGGGGTGGAAGGGGTAGGATGTTGGGGGTGGTTTATGGTAGTGGTTGGTGAGTGGTGTTGGTGATAGGGTGATGAACGAAGTGGATGAATGATGGAAGTAATGATTATGAAGAGGAACAAACAGAATGCTGACAAAAGTTTATAATTGAATAATGATAAATGATAACATGAATAGAGTGAAATATGAAAACGGCACACGAAACGGTATGGAGATTAATTCTGTACTTATCATCAGTCATCATCATTTAAGACAGCATCATCACTCCGTTTTTACAGATCAATTATATCGGAAATCTCCATTCCTCATCATCATGTTAATAAAAGAGAGACGTCGGCCTAAAACCCATTCTTCCCAATCTAGATCATCACTAACAATTTATTTTAATGAATTGTTTGTTTGTTTTTCGCATATTTCCCGTATATGCTCATAAGGAATATTCTACAATCTTATATGAGGCCACAAAGTGTTAAAGGTATATGAATTAATCAATTGCATGATCACTATTCAAAGAGAAAAGAAAAATAAATTCTACTTTTTATACATTATGTAAAATAGAATCTACATTAACATCCAACAGGTAATGAAGAATTATCCTAACCCATGCTAACATCCATCACTGAATAGTAATGTCCAGTCAATGCCAAAAAAATAAATAAATCAAAGGAATATGCACACAAAATAAAGAAATGATTAGAAAATGAGATACATATAAGACAATGGTACACATAACAGTTACCCAAACATTTATAACACGCTAGAAACAAACACTGCCATCCTAAAACATTCTTTAAAAATAAATACAGTCTTAATACTTCAACAAATATCTATAACACTTTATCTCACGACATAGATCACTCATTCTATTTTGGTGGAAGGAAATATGAAAAAAAGATGCTGGTGGACAGCGAACACCCGAACCATACGGATCCAATATGGGGCTCGGGAGGGAAAGGCCGGGAATCACAAGTAGTAAATCGTAGAAACACGCCTCATAGGTTGCGGCTTGCAATACTGAGTCTTTATTGTTCGTCACTTCTTGTTTTGTCTTTTATTATTATTATTATTTTTTTTATCTTGGCGTTTTTGTGGTAGTGGCGGTACGACCGTGTGGTGTTCTTTTTCTATTAATTTTATAATTTTGCTTATTGTATTTTACTATTATTCATTTCATTATTTATTAATCATTATTATTATTATTATTAATCATTATTAATTATTAATTATCACTTATTGTTTATCCTTCATATTCTATTGTATATATTATCAATCATACATTGTTGCTTGATGTTTGACTTCTTTTTCTCTTTTGTTTTGTTCTTCTCTTTCTCTCTCTCATCGATTTTTCAGTCTCTTCATCCTCTTTCTTCTCTTCTGGATTCACATCTGCTCTCATCTCATCTCAGTCTTCTCTCTATCCTCTCTCTCTCTCTCTTCTCCCATCCCTACGCTCCTCCTCCTCTCCCTCCCTTCTTCCTCCCTCCTTCCTCCCTCCTCCCCCCTTACTCCTCACATCTACGCCTTCTATATCTCTCCCACTAGGCTCCTCTTCACATTCCATCTACCGCTCTCTTTGACAATATTCTCATATCTGCCACTGTTTTTTCATTATTCTCTTTACTAGATATCGCTCTTTAGTGGTGCAAGACACAATAACGTAATCGACTTCAACATAGAAAGAGGCGACTTTCTAAAAGACAAATGGAAAATACGACAACCCATATTCATAAATTAATAACGTCGCACAAAGTGTACAAGTAAGTGATTAAGTGTCTATTGCCTTATGGTTGACGGTTCCGTAGTGGTGAGTGCTTTAGGGTCGGGGTAGGTGGACTGGTGGGATGGTGGAAGGGGGAAGGAGAGAGGGTAGGGTTTGAATAGGGTGGAGTGGAGGGGTGTGGTGCGCACAGAGGAAATGAAGTGGGATAGAGGGGTGGTGGATGGGGGAGGCAAGGGGCTCAGAGTTGTGTTTTTAATGTAAGAGGGACTATACAGGGGAGAATATGTTAATGGTGTGGTTTGGGAATAGGGGGAGGGGTTAGGGGGAGGTGGTAAATATGGAGGTGTGAGGCCAGGGGAGTTACAGGGGATGGATGAAGAGGATGGGCGGGAGAGAGAGAGAGAGGGAATAGAGAAGAGGAGGAAGGGGAGGGAGAAGCAAGGGTTAGGGTTAGGAAAGGTGAGGTAGGGAAAAGAGGTAAGGGTAAGGTGGTGAGGAGAGAAAGGGTGGTGTGAGGCAAGGGGGGGGAGTGGGGATGTTGAAGGAGAACGGAGGAGGGAGCAGAAGCTAGTCTACAGGGGGTGAGAGAAGGGTCTTTAAGGGAGGGGGGGAAGGAGTGAAGGGAGCAGATGGTGAAAGGGAGGTTGGGCAAGGGGGTAGAGGGTAAATCTTGAGGGAGGGGGTAGAATAAGGGTCTTTTAAGGGAAGGGGGGAAGAAATAAGGGGTTAGATGTTAGAAGGGGAGTTAGATATTGGGGTAAAGGTAAATATTACTAGTAAGGGGGTAGAAGGGAGCAGAAATATCTTGAAGGAGTAGGAAAAGGGATAAATTCATGATTAAAGGGAAAGAAAGAACTTAGAAAGAAGGAAGGCAGGGAGGAGGAAATAGGAGAGCAGATCTTTAGGGAGGAAGGGGAAGAAAACGAGGAGAATAAGGTCATAAGGAAAGGGGAAGGAGTAGAGTAGAAAGAACAAAAACCTCGAAGAAAAGAACGTAAGAATCAGATCTTGAATAAAAGGGGGGGGGGGGGTTGGAGGGTAAGGATAGAGGGTGGTAGTCCTCGACATCCTTATTTTCCCAAGTGAAGTGGCTCCTCCTTGAGCTCGTGAGGTCGAAACACCTTCCTGTTCCTCCAGCTCTCGTGTTGGCAAATACTCGAGCTCAAGGGTTAGCACAGAAGGGAAGGGTGCCAGTAATTTGTCTTGGTGCTCGTCGAATCCGAAGAGAAGCACTTGTGAAATATCGGTATGTCACTTTTGCACTTAGAATACTTTTTCTTTGTCGAGGAGGGGTGCTTCGTTGGTTGTATGTGTGGGTAGGTCCTTCGACGCCTACTTACGGATCGACTCCCTTGATAGTATGTGACAGAATGTTAGATAATATAGTAATATGATATAAGTATAGAGTAAAATGTAAATTAATCGAGTTTTTTCTTAGTGTGTAGGAAACACTCTGCATTATTTTTAGTTTTCTATTGTTTTGATTTTAGGTTTTTCTTATATGTGCGCTCCAGGAATCCTCGAAGAATTTTATTGATAAGTTGGCGACATGCTGTTTTAGTTTTCTTTTTTTGCTTTTTTTCGCTCATTTGGTGTGTTTATAGTGTGCTATATCATCTCATTTATATATATTTTCGGCGGTGTCGTTCTCCTATCATTTTCACGAGACATTATTGCGACTCCTTCTCACTTATAGTTGATCTGTCGACATAGAGTACTTTTTGGTAGTGTTTCGATGACATTGCATAAATACTATCGAACGCGGTTCGCGTTGCATATGCTTCGTAGTTTCGAATGATATTGTTCGTTGGCACCTCGACGCACATTGAATTTTATTTTTTATTTTATCTATCAATTTAATCTATCATTATTTTTTTGGCGTGGTAGGTTTTTATAGCAAGATCGGTGCGCAATTAATATATATTTGTGTCATATTATAATCGGTTTATTTTTTTTTCATTATTTTTTTTGCCTGTTTGAGTAATTAGGATTAAAAGAGATGATCGTGTACAGCAAAGTAGTTGTTGGTAATATTACAGTTTGCTAGACACGACTAACACACACAACACTAATCGAACAAACGAAGACAGCACACGACGAGCAGACAGACAAGCAAGACTACAGCACACACCAAAACACACGAACAAACGCACAGGCACGCATACGCAGGAGGGCCAGAGAGAGAGAGACCGCCGACGCCACAAACACAAACACACACGAGACCGCCCCGAGACGCCCAACACAGCACACATCATCCCACGCACCGCACAACACGATAACAACTCCTCTCTTCTCTCGTCATCGAGTTCAGCCATCGAGTCATCTGGAGACCCCCGGTCCCATCTTTCTCTTCTCTCACACACACACCAACACACACACACACACACCAAGCACACACACGCACACACAGCACACCACACACACACAACACACACACACACACACCACACACAACACACACAAAGGTAAGTCACCACAGGACCGCCCAATGCATTGAGGACTATCCCGCCCAAACCCTTCTGCCAAGTCACTCTTTTTCATTTTTCAATTTCGTCTTTATTTACGTCCTTCTAAATATCTACGTTTTTATAACTCTCTGGTATAAAGCAGCTGATTGATTAAAGGAAATATATATATATATAGTAATGAAATAGCGCACTGGAGCGATACAAAAGACAGCGGGGGAAAAAATATAATTGAAAAGATGTTTGCCCGCGCTCGCTGAGGTAGCCGCGTCTCAATGTCCTCGATTGGCTTCGGTTTGTTCGGCGCTGGGTTTTATTGCGGCCGAATCTCCGTTGTCCGATTCCTCTCTCTCTCTCTCTCTCCGCCTCCACACACGCATTTCTTTTCTTTCTCTCTTGTATTTCTTTGTCTCTGTCTCTCTTTCTTTTTTAATTTCATTTCTCTCTTTCTTTTTTCTCTTCTTCCTTCCTCTTCTCTTCTTTCTCTTCTCTTCATTCTCTTCTCTTCTCTTTCTCTTCTTCTTCTCTTCTCTTATCTCTCTTCTCTTCTCTCTCTTCTCTCTCTCTCTCTCTATTCTCTTCCTCCAGTGCTCTTCTCCTGTTCTCCTCTCCTAGAGACGAGAGAGAGAGAGAGAGAGAGGAGAGGAGAGAGAGAGAGCAGGAGAGAGAGAAGAGAGAGAGAGAGAGAGAGAGAGAGAGAGAGAGAGAGAGAGAGAGAGAGAGAGAGAGAGAGAGAAGAAGAGAGAGAGAGAGAGTGGGAAGAGAGGAGAGAGAGAGAGAGAGGGAAAGAGAGAGAGAGAGAAAGAAAGAAAGAAAGAAAGATAAAAAGCCATCATGGAAATTTGCATGGCCGCGTCGCCACACATCGTAAGCACCCCTTTTTATGCTTGCAACAGCGACCCTCAAGGCAGTCCGTTTTCCTCGTAAGATCTCGGGCATGCAACGATTGCAAAGTTTGATATCGTAAATTGCAACAGTTGGCCAAACAATAATCTTCCTTTTCGCCTTATTATTTTCTCTCTGTCTCTGTTTCTATCTGTCTGTCTCTGTCTCTGTCTCTGTCTGTCTCTGTCTCTTTCTCTGTCTCTGTCTCTCTGTCTCTCTCTCTCTCTCTCTCTCTCTCTCTCTCTTCTCTCTCTGTCTCTTCGTTCCTTTTTGTTGTTTTTTCTAATTTGGTTTTGATTTGTTTTGTCTGTCTGCTTTTTTTTTGGTTTGTTTTTTATCGTTCATTATTATCTCCATGGCTGATCTGCAACAGTGACTTTGTAATTGCAGTTTCTTTCTTTCAGTTTCTTTCTTTTGAGCATTTCTTTTCTATTTTTCCTTCTTCCCTTCTTTAACCATTTTACTTACTCCTTAGTGTCCCGCGTGTTTTTTGTGTAATATTTTCTTCTATTTGTTCCTTCTTTTTCCACTTTCTTTTTTATAACATGTACTTCTTCTTTTCTTACATTCCGTGTTTTTTTTTTTTTTTTTTTGTGCGTGTTTATCTATTTTTCCTTCTTCTCCTTTTTAACAATGTTCTCTTTCTTTTTTTAATTTTCATTTTTCCTTCTTTTTCGCTTTTTTTTAACCATGTTTCTCTTCTTACGTCCGGTGTTTTTGTATTTTTCATCTATTTTTCCTTCTTCCCTTTTTTTTTTTTATCCATCTTCTACTTTCCTTACGTCCTGTTCTGTTATACACACGTCATCAGTTTGCACATGAACGGCTGGCAACAGACACTGCAATTTGCAACGATATCTAAAACAATAATCTTTTTCACTTCTGTTTTCTCCTCTCATTTCTTCCCCTCCTCCACCTTTCCTTCTCCTTCTGTATTTTCAGTCTATTTTCTCTTCTATTTCTTATCCTCCTCCACCTTTCTTTCTCCCTTTGCTTCTATTCTCTATTTTCACTTCTATTTCTCCTTTCATTTCTTCTCCTCCTCCACCTCTCCTTCTCCTCTCATTTTATCTATATTTCACTTCTATTTCTCCTCTCATTTCTTCTCCTCCTCTCCTCTCTTCTCCTTCTCTATTTTCTCTATTTTCTTCTATTTCTCCTCATTTCTTCTCCTCCTCCCCCTCTCTTCTCCTTCTCTATTTTCAATTATTTTCACTTCATCTCTTTCTCCTCTCATTTCTTCTCCTCCTCCACCTCTCCTTCTCCTTCTCTATTTTCAATCTATTTTCACTTCTATTTCTCCTCTCATTTCTTCTCTTCCTCCACCTCTCCTTCTCCTTCTCTATTTTCAATCTGTTCTTCCTCATACCTGCTTCCAAAGTCCCCTTTTTTGTCATCGTAAATGGAACGATAATATAATAATTATTCTCTTCTCTCTTTCTCCCTCTACCATTTTCTCTTTCTTCTTTCTTCCTCCTTCTTGCAATATCATTTCTTAAAAAAAAACAAGTCACTGGATTCTTGTGGGCGCTTAGCAACATTGCAAGAGTTATTAGTCTTCTTTTTATTTTCTCTCTTCTCCTCTCTTCTTCTCCCTCACCTTTCCTTTTTATTCTTTTTCCCCTTCCTTCGCACTCTCTTCCAATTTTCTTTTTTTATCCCCACCTCATAAACAAGTTATTAGAATCTTCTGGGCGACCAGCTGAAATTAATTTGATTTAGCTCCTAATTCTCTCTTCTCTTCTCTCTATTCGCTCCTTCTTCTTTTTCTTTATCATCTTCTTTTTCCTTCTTCTCTCTTTCTCTTCTATTTTTTTTCTCCGCGTCATTAGCTTCTCACGGGCGGTCAGCAACATTGAAAATGCAATATTCAGAACATTAATCTTGTTCTTTTCCTTTTTCTTTTCCTCCTCACCTCACCTTCTCTTTTCTCCTTTCCTTCTTCTTTTTTCTCCTCCTCTTTTCTCCTTTCCCTCTTCTGCTTTCTCCTTCACTTATCTCGTTTCCTTCTTCTTCTTTTCCTTCTCTTTTCTCCTTTCCTTTTTTCCTTCTCCTTTTTTCCACGCTTCACCTTCTTTTCTCTTTCCTTCTTTCTTTCTCCTTTCCTTCTCTTTTTTCTCTTCTCTTTTCTCCTTCCCTTCTGCTTATCTTTTTTCCACTTTCGCTCTTCTACTTTCTCCTTCTCTTATCTACTTTCCTTCTTCATTTTTCTCCTCTTTCTCCTTTCCTTCTTCTTTCTCCTTCTTTTTTCTCCTTTCCTTCTTCTTCGTACCTTCTTCCAGTTTTCTTTTTTCCCCTCCACCGACATCAATCAAAACATCTATCTTCTTTTACTTCTAATTATCTTCTCTAGTGTCTCTCCTTCTCTTCTCTCTCTTCATTTTTTATCGTATCCACTTCCAGTTTTCTTATTTTTTTCCTCCACCGACATCAGTCAAAACATTAATCTTATTTTACTTCTAATTTTCTTCTCTCTTTACTTCTCCTTCCCTCCCTCCCTCCTCCTTTCTCTCTTCCTTTTCATATCTTCAACCTCTCTCTCTCTCTCTCTCTCTCTCTCTCTCTCTCTCTCTCTCTCTCTCCTCTCTCTCTCTCTCTCTCTCTCTCTCTCTCTCTCTCTCTCTCTCTCTCTCTCTCTCTCTCTCTCTCTCTCTCTCTCTCTCTCTCTCTCTCTCTCTCTCTCTTCTCTCCTCTCTCTCCTCTCTCTCTCTCTCTTTTTTTTTTTTTTTTTTTTTTTTTTTTTTTTTTTTTAATTGTCATGGACCGAAACTTACTTCACATCCTACACTCTTCTCCGTTTGTTATTTAAATTTTCCTCTTTTTCCTTCATGGGCGGCCGAAATCTTCTTTCCCTTCTCTCTTCGTTTCCCTTCTTCCTCCTTTCCTCTTCCATCTTTCTCATTCCCTCTTCTAATTTTCTTCTTTTTTCCCTCATCATAAACAAGTCATTAGATTCTCATGGGCGCCCGATAATCAAATATCTTCTTTTCCTTCTAATTCTCTTCGTCTCTCTTCTTCCTCTTTTCCTCTTCCATCTTCCTCATACCCTCTTCTGTCTTTTTCCTCATATCATAAACAATCATAAACTTCAATAACCCGAAATATATCTTCTTTTCACTCTCTTCTTCTCCTTCTTCCTCGTCTTTCCTTCTTCTTCATACGCTCTTCCAACTTTCTTTTTCCTCCCTCCTTCTCCTTCTTCTCGTCTTTCCTTCTTCTTCATACGCTCTTCCAACTTTCTCTTTTTCCCCCTCCCTCTCTCTTCTTCTTCTTCCTCGTCTTTCCTTCTTCTTCATACGCTCTTCCAACTTTCTTTTTTCCCCTTTCTCTCTCTTCTTCTTCTTCCTCGTTTTTCCTTTTTTCCATATGCTCTTCCAACTTTCTTTTTTCCCTCCCCTCCTCTCTCTTCTTCTTCCTCGTATCTCCTTCCATACGCTCTTCCAACTTTCTTTTTCCCCCCCTCCCTCTCTCTTCCTCTTCTTCCTCGTCTCTCCTTCTTCATACGCTCTTCCAACTTTCTCTTTTTCCCCCTCCCTCTCTCTCTTCTTCTTTTCCTCATCTTTCCTTCTTTCTTCATACGCTCTTCCAACTTTCTCTTTTTTCCCTCCTCTCCCTTCCTCTTCTTCCTCATCTTTCCTTCTTTATCATACGCTCTTCCAACTTTCTTTTTTTCCCCCTCCCTCCTTCTCCTTCTTCTTTTCATCTTCCTTCTTCATACGCTCTTCCAACTTTCTTTTTTTCCCCTCCCTCTCTCTTCCTCTTCTTCCTCATCTCTCCTTCTTCTTCATACGTTCTTCCAACTTTCTTTTTTCCCCCTCCCTCTCTCTTCCTCTTCTTCCTCATCTCTCCTTCTTTATCATACGCTCTTCCATCTTTCTTTATTTCCCCTCCCTCTCTCTTCCTCTTCCTCCTCGCCTCCTTCTTTCATACGCTCTTCCAACTTTCTTTTTCCCGCCCTCTCTCTTCCTCCTTCTTCCTCATCTTTCCTTCTTTATCATACGCTCTTCCAATTTTCTCCTTTTTCTCCCCACATCGTAAACAAGTCATCGGATTCTCATGGGCGGCCAGCAGCATCGAACACGCCCACGAAGCCGATGCCACTGCCTTATTTGACCGCCCAAATTCACTCAACAGGGTCAACATTGCTCAGCCTCGCACTGGGAACTCTTGGCAAACACAAAACACAAACACTTAATTTTTTTGGGTGGGGGTGGGAGGGAGGGGTGGGGTGGGGGTGGGGTGTGAGGTGGTCCTATTTTGCTATTTTGTCTTAATTTTTTTTTTTTTTAGTATTTGTTTTTTTTGTCTGTTTTATTTTTCTGTATTTTTTACGTTATGTGTGTCTCTCTCTCTCTCTCTCTCTCTCTCTCTCTCTCTCTTCTCTCTCTCTCTCTCTCTCTCTCTCTCTCTGCTCTCTCTCTCTCTCTCTCTCTCTCTCTCTCTCTCTCTCTCTCTCCTCTCTCTCTCTCTTCTCCTTGTTTTTTATCTGTTTCCTTTTTCTTCTACATTTTTCAAGTGTGTGTGTATCTTGTTTTCCCTTTCTTTGTTTTTTTTAATTTTTTCTTCTGCATTCTGTATTCCTTTTTCTTTGTTTTTTATTTGTTTCATTTTTCTGCATTTGTTTCACGTGTGTTTTCCTACTTTCCCTTTTTCCTTATTTTCTTTATCGTTTTATTTTGTTTCATATCTTTTTTTCCTATCGCTGTTTTTTTCAGCAGGATAACATAAGCGAGGATTTCCTTTAATCAGGGTGTTAGAATAAGTAAGAAAGAATATAGGAATATAAAGCAGAAAGAGAGAGAGAAAATAAAAGTAAAATAAAGAGTTCGATGTTGTTTTTCTTGGCTTTGTTTACTGGTAAAGCTGGTTTAAAGGGGAGGAAAGGGGGGGGGGGTTGGGTGTTTGTATGATATGTTTGGGTTGGTGGAGAGTGGGGCCGGGGTCTCTCTCTCTTCTCTTTCTCTCTCTGTTTCTCTTTCTCTTTCCTCTTCTCTTTTTCTCTTTCTCATTCTCTTCTCTCTCTCTCTCTCTCTCTCTCTCTCTCTCTCTCTCTCTCTCTCTCTCTCTCCTCTCTCTCTCTCTCTCTCTCTCTCTCTTCTATCTACTATCTATCTATCCTTCTCTTTCTCTCTCTCTTCTCTTTCTCTTTTCTCTCTCTCTCTCTCTCTCTCTCTCTCTCTACTCTCTCTCTCTCTCTCTCTCTCTCTCTCTCTCTCTCTCTCTCTCTCTCTCTCTCGTGAATACGTATATATATATATGTGTGGGTTTCTAAGTTCGCTCTGTGTGACTGCTTATACGTCATGTGCACATTTAAATAATTCTATTAGTGATGACAAACAGAAAAAAGGTACACACACAACACACACACACACACACACACACACACACACACACACACACACACACACACACACACACACACACACACAACACACACACACACCACACCACACACACACACACACCACACACACACACACACACACACATTACACACATGACACCAGATACACACACACACACACACGGAGGAGAGAGAAGAGAGAGAGAGATACGTGAGGGAAGAGAGAGAGAGAGAGCAAGAGAGAGAGAGATGAGAGAGAGAGAGAGAGAGAGAGAGAGAGAGAGAAGAGAGAGAGAGAGAAAGAGAGAGAAAAGAGAAAGAAAGAGGAGAAATAGAAAGAGAAAGAAAAGAGAAGCGAGAAGAAAGAGAGAGAAAGTGTCGAAAAAAGCGTGAATGTCACAGAATAAATATAAACAAAGAAAAGGGAAAGAGAAGGAAATGCTCTTGACGAAATGCTCCGGCTCGAGGAAATGGTTCTGTGACCTGTCGGGGTGTCGATGGCGCAACGCTACATTCTTCGAGTAAATGGCGCCGTTTCTGATACCTGTCTGTCTGTTGTTTGTCTGTCTGTATGTCTTTCTCTTCTCTCTTTCTTTTTTCTTTTTTTCTTTTTTCTCTCTCTTTCTTTCTCTCTTTCTCTCTTTTTTTCTCTGTTTCTTTCTTCTTTCTCTTCTCTCTCTCTCTCTCTCTCTCTCTCGCTCTCTCTCTCTCTCTCGCTCTCTCTCTCTCTCTCTCTCTCTCTCTCTCTCTCTCTCTCTTCTCTCTCCTCTCCTCTCTCTCTCTCTTTCTCTCTCCTCTCTCTCTCTCTCTCTCTCTCTCTCTCTCTCTCTCTCCTCTTCTCTCCTCTCTCCCTCACCCCCCTCTCTCCTTCTCTCCCTCCCTCCCATTCTCTCTCTAGTCCTCTCTCTATCTATTTACCTCCTTTTCTCACCCCCTATTCTTCACTTTCTCTTCCTCTGTATCTTCTCCCCCCATTCTCCCTTTCTCCCCCAGTTCCTGAGATATATCACAATAAACAAGAATAAGAAAGAAAAGAAATAGATTGAAAAGGATTTTGATGTTGGAATTGGAGAGGACATTGATAAATAACGTCGTGCATTGAAGTATATTGAACTACTTTGCAACAATTCAAGATGATAGACTATGACGTGAGTAAAATGATAAAGATGGGTGGGAGTTATATGAAGAGAAAACGTGACAGGGATGAGAAAATATGGAAAATAGATCTTGAATTGTTGCATAGTGGTGAGAAAAGATGGAGAATGAATATTTTTTTTTTTTTTTTTTTTTTTTTTTTTTTTTGATAAGGCGATACGGTATGTTAATTACTGTTGTATAGGAAAATTAAATGAGCAATAATGATAGTAACTGTGGTAATGATGATAATGATAATGACGATAATGAGGATAATGATATTAATAGTAATGCTAATACTGATGATAACAGTAATGATAGTAATAATGATAATGACGATGATAATGACAATAATAATAATAGTAATACTAATACTGAGGATAATAGTAATGGTAATAATAATGATAATGGAAGTAATAACAGCAACAATAACAAACATGAACAGACGGATGAAATATTGAACACAGGAGGAGAGGCAAAGACGTAGGAATTCTCGACTCAGATTTATCATAGTTTATCCTGCAAGTCATGCTTTCGTGTCCGTCACCCCCCCCCCCCTCCCCCTCTCCGACCTCCCCCCCACCCGTGCGATCCAGGGGAGGGAAAAGGAGGGAATGGGAAGGCGAAAGAAAGGAGAAGGGAGGAGGGGAAGCGAAGAAGAGAAGGGGGGGAGGAGGGAATGGAAGGCGAAAGAAAGGAGAGGAGAGGAAAAGGAGAAAGGAAGGAGGGGAAGCGAAGAAGAGAAGGGGGGAGGGAATGGGAAGGCGAAGGGAAAGGAGAGGAGGGGAGGAAAAGGAAGGGAAGGAGGGGAAGCGAAAAGTAGAAGAGGGAAGGAGGGAATAGGAAAGATTAAGGGAAGGGGAGGCAGGAAAGGGGAAGCGGAGAAAGAGGAAGGGGAAGGAAGAGATGGAAAGGAGAAGAACTAGGAGAAGGGGTGGGAAGGAGAAAATAAGAAGAAATGAGAGAATGGCAAGGAGAAAGGGAGGTGAAGGATAGGAGGATATAAGAAGAAGGATAAGAAAAGTGGAAAGCCGAAGAAAGAGGGAGATGGGAAGGAGAAGAGAAGAAAGAGAGGAGAAGAAGATTAGGAGAGAACACCACCTGTTATCAGAACAATAACAACAATAACAACAACAATGACAACAGATGTTTGATGAAGCCAGAACACACTCCGAGATCCGGGAATGAAAGAGAGAAAAAATATCCAAAAAATATAAGCGGATTTTCTTCCTTCTTCTTCTTCTTTTCTTCTTCTTCTTCTCTTTCTTCTCTTCTTCTTTCTTCTTTCTTTTCTTCTTCTTCCTCTTCTTCTTTTTCTTTCTCTCTCTCTCTCTCTCTCTCTCTCTCTCTCTCTCCTCTCTCCTCTCTCTCTCTCTCCTCTCTCTCCTCTCTCTCTCTCTCTCTCTCTCTCTCTCTCTCTCTCTCTCTCTCTCTCCACTCACCTCCTCCTCCTCCTCCTCCTCCTCCTCCTCCTCCTCCTCCTCCTCCTCCTCCTCCTTTTTTCTCTCTCTCTTCTTCTTCTCCTTCTCCTTCTTCCTCCTTTTTCTTCATCATCATCATCTTCTCTCTTCTTCTTCTCCTTCATCATCATCATCATCTTCTTCTTCTTCTTCTTCTTCTTCTTCTTCTTCTTTCTTTTCCCTGGAGTTTGATTAATGGCATTTCCACGATGCGAATACGTAATGTTGATCTTCCAAACAACTTTTTATCGCGAAGAGGAAATAATGATAATGATAACAATGGCTGGTAATTCATTTGTTCCTTTGTGATGTTGAGAATAATTAAACATGAGATTAAATAATGATGAATCATTTGAATCTTATGGATGATGACTTTTTGTTTATTTATATTTCTGTTTTTATCTTGTTTTTCTTAAGGAATTATTCGCGTAGAAGAAATGTCAGCTAATTCTGTCTTTATCATTAGTCATCTTTTAAACCTCCCCCTTCCTTTCCCTTCCCCACCCCTCCCTCCTTCCCTTCCCTCCCTTCTCCCTCCCTCTTTCCCCTCCCTCCGCCACCTCTCTCCTTTTTTTTTTTCTTTTTGAAAATTCTGCCTCAGGGAAGAGGGGGGGCGAGGCGTGAATGGGGGTAATGAGTGATCACTTTTTTTAAGTGGAGGGCAAAGTGGAGGGCAGTGTAGGGACACCATTAACTTAAGTGGAGTGGGGGTAGTGGAAGGGATACTTTAAGAAAGCGTGGAGGGCAAAGTGGAGGGACAGTTGAGATAGGTGGAGGCAAAGTGGAAGGGGGCAGTGGAAGGACACTTTAATTTAAGTGGAGTGCAGTGGAGGGACACTTTGAAATAGGTGGAGGGAAAAGTGAGGGGCATTTCATGTATATGAGGGAGAGAGGGGCAGGGCATATCGACTCTCATTCTCCCTCCCTGATAGATAGTGAAAATGGGAGAGGCAACAAAATTATGAGAAATAAAAGTAAATGAAAAAATACAAAAAAAGAAAAATGAAGTAAACTGGGGAGTCCTTAATGAGGGGGGACAACCAATGCCCCCCCCCCCCCTGTGAACACTACCTTGTCATCTTTCTCTCTCTCTCTCTCTCTCCATCCCTTCCTCCTTCCCTCCTTCCCTCCCCCTCCTTCCCTCCTTCCCTCCTTCCTCTCCTCCCTCCTTCCTTCCTTCCTCCCACCTTCCCTCCTTCCCTCTCCCTCTCCCTTTCCCTCCTTCCTCTCCCTTCCCTCCCTTCCTCTTTCCTGCTTCCTCCTCTGCCTCTTCTCCCTCCTCCTTCCCTTCCTTCTTCTTCCCTCCTCCATCTTTCCTCCCTCCTTCTTCCAACCCCCTCTCTCATAATATCTCATTTTTCCCCATTACCAAAATTATTTCCACAACCCCCCCCCTCCACACACACGTCACTTGTCATTTGCATATGGTAATTATCACACGTTTAATCATCACTATTATTAGAATACACAAACAACAGAAATGACGCTTATCGGAGTGTCATTCACCACACTCCTCCCCCACCCCCTCCCTCCACCCCACCCCTTTTTGACCCTCGCAAGGGGTAGGGGGTGGGAGGATCACCCCCACCCCACCCCCTTCGACCTTCTTGCAAGGGGAAGGGGGGAGGGGGAGGGGGGAGAGGGGGAAGAGGGGGAAGGATAACAAGGTCCTGCAACAGGATGGGGGGAAGATCCTGCAATAGGGAGGAGTGAAGACAGACTATCTGCGATCACAACCTCTAAGTTTTCTTTTTATTATTAATTACTCTTTTTTGTCTTTTTTGTGGATTTTTTTTTTCAATTTGTCTTTATTTTTTTTTCATGGGTCCTCCTCTCTATTTTCCTAGTTTCTAATCTTCTATCCTCTTTTTCGTTCTCTTTAGTCTTTCTCACTCTCTCTCCTCACACAACACACGCCACACACACACACAACACACACACAACACCACACAACAGACTACTCACTGACGTTCACAACACACACACACACACACACACACACACACACAATCTGACACAGCCACACACACACACACACATTATATATATACATAATACAATAATATATACTATATATATATATTATATATTATATATATATATATAATAGTTTTATATATATATATATATATTATATATATATATATATATATATATATAACTATATATATGTGTGTGTGTGTGGTGTGGTGTGTGTGTGTGTGTGTGTGTGTGTGTGTGTGTGTGTGTGTGTGTGTGTGTGTGTGTGTGTGTGTGTGTGTGAGAGAGAGAGAGAGAGAGAGACTAAGAGAACGAAAAAAGAAGATAGAATATATATATATATATATAATACTATATATATATATATATATAATATATAATATATATATATATATACTATATGTGTGTGTGTGTGTGTGTGTGTGTGTGTGTGTGTGTGTGTGTGGTGTGTGTATGTTGGTGTATGTGTGTGTGTGTGTGTGTGGTGTGTGTGTGTGTGTATGTATGTATATCCCTATCTATATATCTATCTGTCTGGCTTATCTTTTCCATATCTCTATCTATTCCGTGTGTTTATTTGTCGATCTATGTATCCATCTATCTGTCTAACCATCTAGCTATGTATAAATACATTTATCTGTCTATCTATTTATCTGTTTATCTATCTATCTATTTATCTTTCTCTCTCTCTCTCTCTCTCTCTCTCTCTCTCTCTTCTCTCTCTCCTCCTCTCTCTCATCTCTCTCGTCTCTCTCCTCTCTCTCTCTCTCTCTTCTCTCTCTATGTATATATCTTAGTATATATATATATATATATAATTATATATATTATATATACACACCCACACACACACACACACCACACACACACACACACACACACACACACACACACACACACACACACACACACACACACACACACACACACACACACACACACACACACACAACACACACACACCACACACACATTCACACAACACACACACACACACACACAACTCACACGTCACACACACACACACACAACAAACACAACACACAAACAACACACACACAAACCACACGACACACACAAAACACACACACACACACACACACACACCACACACACACACAACACACACACACACACACACACACACACACACACACAACACACAGCACACACACACACACACACACACACACACACACACACACACAGACACACACACACACACACACACACACACCACAACACACAACACACCACACACACACACACACACACACACACACACGATTTTATATATATATTATATATATATATATATATTATATATATATATATATATACATATAAACACGCATGTTTCAACCTTCTAACAATGACTTTCCCTTTCTAATTCACATATTTATCCATCCGTGTTTTACTCCTTTTTATTCCTTCTTTCTTTCTGTTCCAGTTCGTAGTAAGCATATAGAACCCTCTGCCCCCCCTCCCCCCTCCCCTATTCTTCACGCACCGTTCGTCTTCTTCTTGTTTATCGGTTTCTCTGTCATTTCTTTCTTCTTCTTCTTCTTCTTCTTCTTCTTCTTCTGCTTCTTCTTCTTTTCTTTTTCTTGTTGTTGTTGTTGTTTCCTTGCTTTTCTTTATTTGTTGTTATTGTCTTCTTTTTTTCATTTTCGTTCGTCAGTTTTCTCCATTCTTTTATTTTGATCATTTTATCATATTCTTGTTATTATATTATTTCTATTATACTTTTTCTTTCTTTATATTGTATTATCTTTTTTTATCTATTTTTTTTGTTTTGTGTGTGTGTCTTATGTATGAAGAATATAAAGATAAGCGTTATACTCTTATGATGTTCATTGTTCAATAGTGTCTATATATAACAACAATTTGTAAGTAAAATCTGTCTGTCTTGATTTTTCCAAAGCTGTCTTATCTTGTTCTTCCTTCTCTCTCTCTCTCTCTCTCTCTCCTTCTCTCTTCCTCTCCTCTCCTCTCTCTCTCTACTCCGCTCTCTCCTCTCTCTCATCTCCTCTTCTCTCTCTATCCTTCTCTCTCTTCTCCCACTATACTCATCCACATCCCTCTACCAGCTTCGCCCTCCCGCTTCTCCTTAAATCCCATCTCCTTCGCTCCCTTCTTCTACTCCGCATCTCCCCCTCTCCCTCCTCTTCCCTCTCGCTATCCCCCCTTCCTCCTCTCCTTACTTCCTCCCTCCCTCCCTCTCGCTCTCTCCTCTCTTCCTCTCTTCCCTATCTCCTCTCTATGTTCCTCTATCTCTCTCCCTCTCCTTCTTTCCTCTCCGTCCCCCCCCTCTCTCTTCCTCCTTCCTCCCTCCCCTCTCCTTCTCGCCCTCACCCTCTTCATTCCTCTCATATCCAACCCTCTCTCCACCCGCCTTCCCGTCTCCTTCTCCTCTCATCGCTCTCCTCATTCTCTCATAAAGCACAATCTTTTCCTACTTTCCTTAAACCACATGCAACCTTCACTCCTTTTTATTTTCATTTTTTCTCCTTGTTATTATCATTATTTGTCTGCTTTTTTGTTTCTTCTTATTATTATCCTATTTGCCTTGTTTGTTTCACTTTTCTTTCTTTGTTTCTCTTCTTCATCTTATTATTTGTTTGATTGTCTTTTTGTTTCTTTGTTTCTTATTTCCTCATATTATCATTTGTTTGTGTTGTCGTTTGTTTGTACTTCTTTTCTTTCTTACTTATTATTATTATCATTTGTTTGTTTCTTTGTTTCGCAAGGTTGGTTTAATTACAACTGCAATTTTCTCTTTTCATTGGATTTTTTTTGTTGTTGTTTTGTTCGTGTTATTCTGTAGATGTTTTGTTGTTGTTTTTGTTGTGTTTTTTTTTTTTTTTTTTGTGTATTTCTTATTACTTGTGTTGTTCTTCAATATTTTCTTCTTACCCTTTTCTCTCTCCTCTTTGTTTTCTTCTCACGTTTGCTTATTCCCTCTTCTATTTTTTTTTTTCTTCTTCTACTTCCCTTTCTCCATTGTGTCTTCTTCATCTCCTCCACCTTTCTTCCTCCTCTTCCTCCCCCTTCCGCTTCTTCCTTTACACCCCCCCCTCTTACCTGCATTCTCTTCTTCCTTCCTCCTCCTTCCTTCATACCCCTTCTCCCAGTTTCCTCAAGAAACTGCAATCCGAAAAAATTCCTCTTTCCTGCTTTTCTTCTTTCACCCTTTCCTCCTCCTCCTCCTTCCTTCCTTACATCACTCTCCCACCCCCCGCCCACTCCCCCTCTTTCCCTCTCTTCCTCCTCCTCCTTTTCCTTCTCATTCTCTTCCTTCTTCCTTCCTCTCCCTCTCCCCTTTTCCTCAACAAAATTCCTCTTCCTCCTCTCTTTCCTTCCTCCTCCTTTTCCTTCTCATTCTCTTCTTCTCCCTTCCTCTCCCTCTTCCCATTTCCTTAACAAACTACAATCGCAATTTCCCTCTTCATCCTCTTCTCTTTTCCTCTTCTCCTCTGTTCTTGCTCCTTCTCTCTTCCTTCCTCCTTTCTCCTCCTCCTCCTCCTCTTCCTTTTTCCATTCCCCTCCTCCTCCTTTTCCTCCTCATGCCCCCCCCCCCCTCCTCCTTCCTCAACAAACTACAAATCCCCGACTGTGTTTACCTAAGGAAGCAAACACCGGCCTGTCCATTTTTCTTGCCAGCTCATGAAAAACGAGCGCCAGGCGGGAGTCTTTCAGGGGGGACTACAATAGACTGACTTCGGAGTCATCATCGCCACTTTTTCATTGGCTTAACTAATCGACCATTGATTTATTTTTTTTTATTTCTTATTATCGGGGGTCGTTCTTGTGGAAATGCGGTAGAATACAGATGGCGAGGTAGAATACAGATAGGAGATATAGATAATACAGATATAGATAAATACAGATATAGAAATACAGATATAGATTAATACGATAGATAGATAGATAGATAGATAGATAGATAGATAGATAGATAGATAGATAGATAGATAGATAGATAGATAGATAGATAGATAATAGATAAATAGATATAGATAAATCCAGATATAGATATAGATAAATACAGATAGAGATAGAGATAGAGATAGAGATAGAATACAGATGGCGAGGGTAGGATGACCTAAACTAAATTTCGGAATCTGTGGAAATTTTGAGTTTTGGAAGAAATCTGTTTGGGATTTTAAATGTAGTTGTTGGTTTAAATCTGTTGCTTCTATGAATTGATTTTTTTTTCTCTCCATTTTCTTGCTGTTTTTGCCCTTATTCAAATGTTTGCTCTCCCTGGCGAACGAACAACGGAACAAACAACACACGCATACGAACACATCCTCACCTTTTCCTTAAAAAGAAAGAAAGATCTGCATAGGTACTAACCTTTCCTCGTTCTCTCTTCCTCTCGTTTTTCTCTGCTCTTCTCGCTCTCTCTTCCCTTTTCTGGTCTGTCTAGTCACTGAAAACGGTCAGCGATGGTGGCGCCATGGCTGCTCCGGGCCCTCGTCTCCTCTCTCATCGCCTCTCGCTCATCCGGCCTCTCGGCTTCGGATGCTCTCTACTTCTCCATCTCTCTCTCTCCTCTCCTCGCCTCTCCGCTCTCGCGGCTCTCGGCATCTCGATCTCCCTCACTCTCTCACCTCTCCGCTCTCGCGCTCAGTCGCTCTCGCCTGCTCCTCGCTCTCTCTCTCTTTCTCTCGCGCTCTCGCTCGTCCGCTCTCCACCCAACGCTCGCTCGAAATCTAGCAGTCTCGTCTCTCAGTCCTCGTCCCTCCTCGCTCCTCGGACGCTCTCGCTCTCGCTCCATCTCGCCTCTCCACTCTCTCTCTCTAGTCTCTTCCTCTCCCAGTCGCTCGGTTTCTTCATCTCTCTCGTGCATCTCTCCTCTCTCTTCTCTCTCTCTCTTCATCTCCCTCTCCCTCCCTCCCCTTCTCCCCTACCCGTCCGCCCTCTGTTCTCTTCTCTTCTCTCGCTCTCCTTCTCTCTCTCTCTTCTCTCTCTCTCTCTCTCTCTTTCTCTCTTTCTGCCTCTTTTCTCCTCTTTTCCCTCTCTCTCCCTCTCTCCTCTCTCCTCTCTCTCTCTCTCTCTCTCTCTCTCCTCTCCCTTCTCATCATCTCTCACTCTGCTCTCTCGCTCTCGCTCTCTCTCTCTTCTCTCTCTCTCGGATCTCCATCATCTCTCCATCCTCGGTTCGTCCCCTCTCTCTCCTCTCTCTCCCCTCCTTCCTCCCTCCCTTTCTCCCCCCCAGAGCCGTGCTTCAACGTTTTTTGGCGCGCAAGAAAGAGAAAGCGAGAAAGAGCTAGAGAAGAGAGGAGAGAGAGAGAGAGAGGAGGAGAGAGAGAGAAGGAGAGAGAAAGAAGAAAATAGAGAGAGGAGAGAGAGAAGAGAGAAGAGGAGAGGAGAGAGAGAGAGAGAGGAGAAGAGGAGGAAGAAGAAGAGAGCGAGAGAGCGAGAGCAGAGAGCGAGAGCGAAGACGAGAGAGCGAGAGAGCGAGAGCCGAGAAAAAACGAAGAGCGAGAGAGGCGAGAGCGAGAGAGAGAGGAGAGCGAGGAACGAGAGAGAGAGAGAAGCGAAGCAGCCATGTGCGCCACCATCGCTTGACCGTTCGTGACTAGCGCTTCGGAATTTTGAGTGAAGTGTTGACCGAACGCAAACACTTTGTATCGCCTGTGTCCCTGTCGTGTTCTTAGGGTCGTGTTCTTTATCTTCTTCTTGTGCAGTTTTCGGGGGAAATGTTCGCGTAGTTGGTGAGGTTTTGAGTCATAGAAGAATAGGAGTTCGGAGAATTTTTTAAAAACTTTTTCTCTTTCTTCTTTTTTTCTTTCTTTCTTTTCTTATTAATCTCTCACGTATTTTATATTATGATTTTATTTTTCGTTTTTTTTTTTGTGTTCCTTAAGAAGGGCCTTTACCCCCTTTTTAAGATTATTTATCAACATCTCTCAAGTTCTTGCTTTGATCATTACGTGATCGAGAATTGTGTGCGTCTGTGTCGGGATATGTGTGTGTTTGTGGATGCGTGTATGGCGTGTGCGTGTCCAGTATCGCATATGTCGATTCGGAAAATTCACAGATATGTTTTTTTTAACTCATAAGTAATTTATTTATCTACAAGTACTGTGTATGTGTGTCTGGATAGGTGTCGTCGAGCAACACTATATATGTCCCGACTCTAAACTTCTCTTCTCTGTCTTTTCTCTAAACTTCTCTCTCTGTCTCTTTCTCTAAATTCTCTGTCTCTCTTCTCTCTCTCTGCTCTCTCCTCTCTCTCTCGTCTGCGTCTCTTCCTCTCTCTCTTCTCTCTCTCTCTCTCTCGTCTCTCATCTCTTTCTCTCGCTCCTCCCTCTCTCCGCTCCCTCCCTCTCCCTCTCGCCTCTCTCTCTCTCTCCCTCGCTCTCTCTCCTCCCTCCTCCCTCTCCCTCTCCGCTTCCTCATCTCTCTCCCTATATCCTCCAAACCGTAATGCTATTCCCCAAAAGAAAGAGTGGAAGGCATAATGACCAATAAGTAATTAGCAGACCGCAAGACCTATTCATCACAATGGTATTTGCAGCGGCCTTCCTAACCCGACCGCAATTTCCCGCCAAAATGCCCGGGGAAGCTCATGCCGCCATCTTTCTTTTTCTCTCGATCGTCTTTTGTTTTTGTTTTTTGTTTTGTTTTTGCCGTTTTCTTTTTCTCGTTCTTTCTTATTTTCTTCTGTTTTGTTTTTTTTCTTTATATCATTCCCGTTTTTTCTTTTCTTTCTTGACATTTTCTTTTCTCGTTTTTCGTTTTTATATAATTTCATCCCCGTTTTTTTTTTATCTATCATTCTTTTATTTTTCATTTTTCATCTGATTTCATTCTCATTTCGTCATTCTTTATCATCCCTATCATTTTAGTTATCATTATAAATTTCTGCTTTTATTAATGGGATATTACAGGTTAATGGAATATTTTTCGTGCATAGTAAAGTATGTTTTAAAAGTTGTGAATAAACATCATATACGGATATATATGCTTACATGTGTGTGTATGTATGTGTGGTAGATAGATAAATAAATAGATAGCTGGATATATTCATGTAAATTTCGGTGTTTATCATCATCATACTCACCCTAATTTTCAGTATAAGATAATAATAATAATAATAATAAAAATAATTAAATTATCAAAAAAGAGTTAGACTAGACGGCTAAATCACCACATAAACCCGACATGGCAACTGAGCTTTAGACATGTAGTACGGTAGTGACTTAACATTTCTCTTGTCAGACACAGTAGGGGGGGGAGGGGTAGGAGTCCCCCCAACCTCCTGACGCTCGTTTCTCCATCCCTCTCTGTCTCTGCAATCTGTCTGGTTTTTTTTCTTTCTTTTCTTTCTTTTACTTCTCTATCTGTCTCTGTTTCTCTCTTTCTTTATTTCTTTCTTTCTCTCTCTCTCGCTTCCCTTTTATCTCTCTCTCTCTCGTCTCTCTCTCTCTCTCTCTCTACTTCTCTGCGTCTCTCTCTCTCTCGCGTCTTCTCTCTCGCTCGTCTCTTCGTCTTCCTCTTTCTCTCTCTCTCTCTCTTCTCTTTCTCTCTCTTTCTCTCTCTTCTCTTCTTTCTCTCTTCTCTTCTCTCTCTCTCTCTCTCTCTTCTCTCTCTCTCCTCTCTCTCTCTTCGTCTCTGTTCTCTCTCTCTCTACTGCTCTCTCTCTCTCTCGTCTATATATATAGTATATATATATATATATATATATATATATATATATATATATGATAAAACACAGCACACAACACACACACACACACACACACACACAACACCAGTAATATATATATAGTAGTATATATTATATATATATATATATCATATATAGTATTATATGTATAGTATAATAGTTACATAGTTATATTGTAGTTAAATATATAGTATATTAAAATATATAATATATATATATATATATATATATATACTATATATATATATATATATATTATTCTCTCCCCACTCTCTTTTCTTCCGTTCTCTCCTTCTCTCCCTCCGCGTTCTCTCTCTCTCTCTCTCTCTCTCTCTCTCTCTCTCTCTCTCTCTCTCTCTCTCTCTCTCTCTCTCTCTCTCTCTCTCTTCTCTCTCGTTCTCTCTTCTCCCCTTTCTCTCTCTCCTCTCTCTTTCTCTCTTCTCTCTTCTTCTTCTCTCTCTCTCTCTCTCTCTCTCTCCTCTCTCTCTTCTCCTCTCTCTCTCCTCTCTTCTCTCTCCTCTCCCTTTCTCCCCTCTCTTTCTTTCTCTTCTCTCTTCTCTCTCCTCTTTTTCCTCCTCTCTCTTCTCCTCTCTTTCTTTCTTCTCTTCTCTTCTCTTCTCTCTCC
>NW_020868619.1:30000-40274 GCF_003789085.1 Penaeus vannamei | reverse complement strand
TCTAGGGTTATCGGGGTCGCGTCTAGGGTTATGGAGGGAGACCTAAGGGAGGCTGTGGTCACTATGCCATCTCGAGGTCGACTGGACAGCGTATCGAGAATTCCTGAGACAGCGTGTCACCGTTTTCGAAACTCTGGGGTGTGCATTTTTCGAATCTTACTTCTATCGTTTTATCAAAACTTGTCGGTGTACTTTTAATAAATATTCTTTTCATATTTTTTTCTTGCTCGTTTTGATACGGTATTTTCTTTAATTTGTATTGTTGTTTTCCTGCTAGTTTTGATATGGGTTTTTCTTTAATTTGTATTGTGTCACCGTCTTCGAAACTTTGGGGTGTACATTTTTCGAATCTGATGTCCATTTTTATCACAACTTGTCTTTCTACTTTTGATAAATATTCTCTTGATATATAATTTTTTTCATGCTAGTTTTCTTTTATTATATTATTTTTCATGCTAGTTTTGAATTTTTTTTTTTTTTAGTTTGTTTTGTATTGAATTTTGAGAAGGCATATTATAAGGAATAAGGATTTATCAGATCTTCTCCCGCCCGTCGATTACTGTCTGCGCGTGGCGATTCCGGTCCCACTCGCCCCGTCGCCATTATAATCGCAAATGATACAGGTTTACTGGTCATTAGTATGGTTCCTCGGATCTGCCGTCCATAAACACGTCAACACACCTACTTATCACACGTATGGGGGCCGTGTATACCATATACATCGCTTCAGATCCTTTACGGCGCCAATTCGTCATCAGGGTGTGAGGGAGTTGGCCGATGCTCTTTTGTTTTATTCACGCGACGCTCTTTTGTCTTTGTTTTCTTCGGGTTTCCGTCGCTTATACTTCGCTTTCGGTCTCTTGTTCTCGTCTTTTCTGCGTCGATCGAGGGGGATACATCGAGCAAGAAAAACAACGAAAGGAGTATTAGGTAATTTTATCCCACAAATTTGATCCCCCGCCCACCTGCTGTGGCTCCACGCTGCGCACGCCCGCGGCTCCTCCCCCCCCCCCCACCTAGCCCGCTCCCTCCTCCCCCCCCCCCTCCTCCCCCCCAATCTCCCCAATCCCCCCTCAAGGCGCCCCTGGCCTTATCACAGCATCGGAAGGGCAGATTTGTGATTAGGATTTTTCTCTCATGACGCCAGGTGACTCGGCTAAAATGCGCGCTGGTTTGGGACCGGGCTTATGATAGGCTTATGAGGAAGAAAATGTTCATGAGGGTATGAGAGCCGGCCCTTTCGCTGCTGTCATGATCCTCCTGTTCAAAATATGATGGATTTATGGCGGAACAAAGGAGAGATTTGTCCTCGCGTGATGTGGGATGCTCGAGTGTTTGCTTGTGTGCGTGTGTGCGTGTGTGTGTGTGTGTGTGTGTGTGTGTGTGTGTGGATGAGAGAGAGAGAAAGAGAAGAAAGAAAGAGTCTATGTGTGTTAGAAAGAGAGAGAGAGAGAGAAGGGGAGAGAGAGAGAGAGAGAGAGAGTCTCTGTGGGTTAGAAAGAGAGAGAAAGAGAAAGGGAGAGAGACAGAAGAAAGAAAGAAAGAATATGTGTGTTAGAAAGAGAGCGAGAGAGAGAGAGAGAGAAAGGGACAAGAGAGAGAGAAAAGGAGAGAGAGAGAGAAGAAATAGAGATAGAGATAGATAGAGAGAGAGAAAGAAAGAGAGAGATTGAGAGAGAGTACATGTGTGCGTGCGAGTGTATATGTATACTGACTTTATAAATATACGCCTCTGTCCACATACCACATACACAACACACACATACCTGCTTGTAATTCCACCACACTAACCCACGCACATACACGGTCTCTTTAACGCACACATGCCAGTGAAAACAGAGAACGTACACACAGCTGTGTCAAGTGTATAGAACAATGTCATATGACAATAAGACCGCATTCATTGTCATAAAAGAACAAGGAAAAAAAGAAGTGACAGTGACTGGCATAAGTCGTGAAGTTGTGATTCACTTGCTTTTGTTTTTACTGAGACAAACAACTATTTTTACAACCTGTCGGGTAAGTACGCTTGTAAAACCGTTTGGGATTTTTTTTTTATTCGTCTATTTTTTATAGGAGGAGGAAGAGGTGAAGGAAATAGTGATATTGATGATGATGATGATGGTGATGGTGATGATGATGATGATGATGATGATGATGATGATGGTGATATGATGATGATGACGATGACTGATGATGATGATGATAATGACTAAGATGACAATGACGGTGATGGTGAAGATGATGAGGATGACGATGACGATGATAATGATGATGATGACTATGATAATGACAATGATGATGACGACGACGATGATGACGATGATGATAAGGATTCAAGAATACCCCCTACCCCCCCCCCCCTCCGCTCTTATTACCTTCCTCTCATTCTTTCCTCTTCTCTTACATCCTTCCTTCGTCGCTTTGTATCCGTAATTATTATCCATTTTCTCTTTATACACTCCATTTATTCAATTATCTCTTCACACTCCATTTATTCCAATTTCCTCCCACTTCTTCATTTATCCTTCATCGCGTTAATCCTGTACTTCCTTCCTTCTCTCTTCCTCCTCATTTATCAAGCTTTTAATCCTCCTTCGTCATTTCCTCCTCTTTATCCTCCCTTCCTTCCTTTCACCTTCTTATTCTTATCTATTCTTACTTGTTTTTTTGGGTTTCTTTCCTTCTGTCTTCTATTTTATTTTCCTCTCTTCTCCTCCCCTTTCGTTCTTTATCTTCTTCTCTTATTCCTCATTTTGTCTATTCCCTGTTTCGTCTCTTCTTCTCTATTCCTATTCTTTCATTTATTAATCTCCTCTCTTTTTCCTTTTGTTCTCTATTCCCCTTTTCGTCTTCTTCTCTCTCTTCGTATCCTTTCATCCATTATTCTTCTCTCTTTTTCCTCATATTCTCTCTTCGCTTCTTCGTCTTCTCATCTCTCTTCCTATCCTTTCGTCCTTTATTCTCCTCTCCTCTTCCTCATATTCTCTCTTCCCTTCTTCGTCTTCTCATTTCTCTTTTTATCCTTTCGTCCTTTATTCTCCTCTCCCCTTCCTCATATTCTCTATTCCTTTTTTCTCCGTCTCCTCTCTATTCCTATTCTGTCCTCCATTAATCTCCTTTCTTTTTCCTCATCTTCTCTCTTCCCTTCTTCATCTTTTCATCTCTCTTCCTATCCTTTCATCCTCTATTCTCACGTTTTTCTTAATTTCCTCTATTCTCTTTTTCATCTTATCCTCTCTCTTCCTATCTTGTCATCCTCTCGTCCTATTCTCTCCATCCTCACCTCTTCTCTTTTTTCCGTCTTTCTCCTTCTATCCTCCTTATCCATCTCCCCTTCTATCTTCTTCCTCGCTTCCTTCTCATCTTCTATTCTCCCTTTTCTCTCTTCTCTTCCTCTTTCATCTTGTAATTCTCTTTCGTCTCATTTTTCACCCTTTTTTATCTCCCGTTTTGGTCTTCCCTTTTCTTTTCTTTTCTCTCTCTGTTTTATTTCTCTCCCTTCTGGTCATCGTTACTGATATAATTTGATCAATTCTAGTGTTTTCATCGTATCTATCGATTTATCTGTCTATCTATCTACTCTGTGTATCAATCTATCTAATCTATTCTATCTATCTATCCATGTATAAGTGTGTCTATTTTTCGATTTATAATTTATTTTTCATTACACTTTTTTCCATTTTTTTATTATAATTTGTTTATTCCTGTTATTATTGTCATCATCAACATCATCATCCTCAAAGAGATTGATAGGTAGATAGATGGGTAGATAGATAGATGATAGATAGATGGATAGACAGACAGATAGATAGATAGATAGATAGATAGATAGATAGATAGATAGATAGATAGATAGATAGATAGATAGATAGATAGATAGATAGATAGAGATATATATAGAGAGAGAGAGAGAGAGAGAGAGAGAGAGAGAGAGAGAGAGAGAGAAAGAGAGAGAGAGAGGCAGAGAAAGAGACAGACAGACAGACAGACATCGAAACAGAGACAAACCGAAAGAAAAAAGAATTAGAAAAAAAGAAAGAGAGAAGGAGAGACGGAAGAAAAACAGAAATGGAAAGGGAGAACAGGACAAGAGAGAGACAATGACATGTCCTAAAAAATATCCTTCTCTGTTCTGTCATGTCACACTCGCTGTCATGTCATACTAGCTTTTATTTTATTCCAATCTATTGTTAAGAGGAATAGTCTTTGCTAATAACAGTAACAAAAACTACATTGCTTATATGTACGAAAACAGGTAATTATCCCAATATCATATTTATTCAAGCACCATTTTATCTTTGAATTAACACTTTGATTGTGAATTCAAGATGGCGGCATTATCATCAAAACGTCTTTGGTATTTTTTTAGAATTATTTCCCCGCAAGGAAATTAAAGTATCTAAAAGTGTTACCATACCATTGCATCTTTTAAGGTGTGTCTTGCATACTATTTTTATGAATATTATACCATTTTTAGTTGTTTTTTTTTTCATTTTTATTACTTATTTTTATTTTTATTTTTATTTTTATTTTTATATTTATTACTCATTTTTAGTGTATTTTGCATAATATTTTTATGAATATTATACCATTTTTAGTCTTGCATACCATTATTAGCGATACCAACGATATACCATATGGAGTATATTAACAAGCATATATGAATGCATTTAAGGTCATTATGTACGTTATTATGAATTGATGTACACACACTACAAACAGACATAGATAATTACACGCTCAGTCACATGCACACATTCACGCTCATACTCACACACACACACACATATACATACACATATACAATATACATATATACATACATACACATACATACATACATACATACATACATACATACAGCATACACATACACACACCACACACACACACACACACACACACACACACACACACACACACACACACACACACACACACACACTACACACACACAAACAACAAACACAACCCTCCCCTCACATACACCCCTCCCCCTCCAGGCCCTCCCCCTCCCCCCATCCCCTCCCACACACCAATAAATAAATAAACAGATAAACGAATAGATAAATAAATAAAGAAAGAAAAAAAGACCACGACATCGACACCAAGACAAGACGTACACCTTGGCGTCTGTCCCTTACCTGCATACTAAATAACCTGCTTGTCCAGGTAACACCACTAGGCTTGAAAGAGGTGTGTGGGGGGGGGGGGCGTGTCGGTGTGGGGGGTGGGGTGGAGGGGAACGGGGAGGGAGGGGGGAAGGGAGGGAGGGGGGAAGGGAGGGAGGGGAAAGGCGTGAGAGGGAGAGAGGGGGGGAGGGGGGGGGGAGGGGGGAAGGAAAGGTGTGAGAGGGAGGGAAGGTGGGGAAGGGGGAAGGGGGAAGGTGTGAGAGGGAGAGGGGGAAGGGGAAGGGTGTGTGAGGGAGGGAGGGGGAAGGGGAAGGTGTGAAGAGGGAGGGAAGGGGGGAAGGGAAGGGAGGAAGGTGTGAGAGGGAGAGACGGGGGAAGGAGGGAAGGGGAAGGTGTGAGAGGGAGAGATGGGGAAGGGGAAGGTGTGAGAGGGAGGGAGGGGGAAGGGGAAGGTGTGAGAAGGAGAGAAGGAGGAAAGGGGAAGGGAAGGGAGAGGAAAGGAGAGGCGAATGTGTGCGTCTGTGTAGAGGGGTAGAAGGGAACGAGAGGCGATAATGAGAGGGAAGATAAAGAAGAGGAAGGATAGAGGGGAAGGAGGAGGGTGTGAGAGGGAAGTCAGAATGAGAAGAGAAAAGGAAAGAGGGAAAGAGTGAGAGTGGACGAGAGGAGAAGACGAAAAAGGGAAAGGTTGATAAAAGAAGGGAAAAAGAGGCAAAAAGGAAAAGGTGAGAAATTATATGAAGAAAGGGACAAGAAAGAACGAAGGAATTAGAACGGAGGAAGAAAAGAAAACGAAGAAAAATAGAAGGGGATAGAACGAAGGAATAGAGAAAAGATGAGAGCGAAGGAGAAGAGAAGAGCAGGGAAGAGGGAAAGGATGAAAACGGACGAGAAAAGAAGGATAACAAAAATGGAAGATATGAAAGAGGATACGAAAGAAAAAAAGAAGAAAGAGAAAGTAGATAAGACCAGGAAAAAATGAAGATATGATAACGGAGAAGAAAAGAGAAGCGAAGAGAAGTGAAGAGAAGAGAAGCGAAGAGAAGTGAAGAGAAGAGAAGAGAAGAGAAGAGAAGAGAAGAGAAGAGAAACGAAACAAAGAGAAGAGAAGAGAAGAGAAACGAAACAAAGAGAAGAGTAGAGAAGAGAAGAAGAGAGAAAAAAAGGAGTAGAAGGTAAGAACAGAGGGGGGGGGAGGAGTGGCGGTCAAGGTGTGTTGAGAAATAAAAAAGGTAATATTAGTTTGTTTGTTTGTTTGTTTGGGGTCGACTGGGTCTGAGACTGCCAGGTGGTGACTGTGTATCTGTTTGTTAGTCTGTCTGTTTGTTCGTTATTGTTTGTCTGTTGATTCTCTTCGCTTTGTTTGCGTTTGAGTGAGTGCACGTGAAAGAAATGTTTTTTTTTTTCGTTGTCATTAGTTTTTTTATTATTATTATTATTGTTATTATTATCATTATTATTATTATCATCATTATTGTTATTGTTAGTATTATTATTATCATCATTATCGTTTATCATTATTAATCATTATTATCATTATTATTATTATCATTATTATTATAACTATTATTATTGAATAAAGGAACGGAATTAAGTCTGGATATTCACTCATGAAGAGGAAGGGGAAAAAATTAATATTTCTTGAGTTTTATCACTTTGAAAATGTATAAAAAAGCTTGAAGAGGAAAAGAGTCAAATATTATGAGTTTTTGAAGTTCCTGTGTCTCCTTTTTATCATCTTTATAGTTCTTGTTCTTCGTCCTTTTCCTCCTCTCCTTTTGTTTTTCTTATTTTTTTTCTCCTCTTTTCTTTTAATATTCGTTTTTCCCTTTCCCCCCGTGATTTTTTTTTCTTCTTTTTTGCATCTTCTTCGTTTTCAATAATTTCTCAATTCCTCATTCTTGTTTTATTTCATTTTCTTTATCTCCCTCTTCGTCCTCTCTCCGTCTTTTATTAGTAATCTGTTTCCTTTTCTCTTTCTCTCTTCTCCAGACCTTTCTTCATCATCTTTATCTCTCTCTCCGTATATTTCTTTTCTTAATCATCGAATCCTATCAAGCACAAAAAAATATTTAAAAAAACACGAAAAGGAAATGCAATATATCAAAGAAAGAAAAGAAAAAAAAAAACGTCAAAATGTAAAAAAAAAAAAAAAAAGGAGGCTGGTTGTTATTTGTATTATCTATTTGTCTATCTATCAACATGCACAGGCATCGAGACACGGCCGTAAGGAATATGAATGACTATTGCTAACAGTATCAATATTTTAAGATTCATTTAAGGTGAAAATGGATATGTATGCATCGTACGTTTATATGCATACACACACACGCGCGCACACAAAAAAATAATCACACGCACACAGACACACACACGCACGCATGCACGCATGCACACACACACACACACACACACACACACAACAAACAACAACAACAAACACACACAAACAACATGTACACACACACAAACACAAAAAAGTAATTTTAAAAATCACACACACACACCACACCTTTCCCCACCTCACCCCTACCTCCCACCTCCCACTCCCCTCATCCCACCTCCACCCCACCCACCCCCACTCCCCCACTACCCCCACCCCACCCCCCTCCTTACCCCACCCCCACCCCCCCCACCCCCTACACTACCCCCCCCCTCCGCTACACGTTCCACTGATCCCACTTTATATGGTCGTCTTATCAGCGGAAAAATTATTCCGATTCGATCCGAGAATTAATTGGAAGGTCTTAAGACGCTCTTATCAATTAATGACTGATAGAGAGATCGGTTGAGTGGGCTGTATAGAGGGAGATGGGGGGGGGGAGTGAGAGGGGGAGAGAGGGGGAGAGGGGGAGAGGTGGAGGGAGGGAGATGGGGGAGGGAGGGAGAAGAGGGGGAGGAGGTAGGGAGAGGGGGAGAGAGGGGAAGAGGGGGAGGAGGGAGAAGGGGGGAAGGAGGGGAGGGAGGGAGGGAGGGAGGCAGGGAGAAGGAGAGGAGAGAGGGAGGAGAGGAGAGAGGGAGGAGGGTAGGAGGAGGAGAGAGGGAGGAGGAGAGAGGGAGAGGGAGAGAGGGAGAGAGGGAGAGAGGGAGAGAGAGATAGATAGATAGATAGATAGAGAGAGAGAGAGAGAGAGAGAGAGAGAGTGAGAGAAAGAGAGAGAGAGGAGAGAGAGAAAGAGAGAGAAGAAAAAGGTGGGGGATGGGATGAAAAAGCGGTTATTATTATCATCCACAATATAATTATTCGATTATTGATATTATGAATAACGTTTCTTTCTTATTTTTTCCATTTCTTAGGTTTTCTTCATTCTTTTAGCCATATTATTATTCATCATTGTTTATTTTGTGTTTATTCATGGACTGTGTTTTCTCTGATTTTCTCTCTCTCCCTCTTTTATTGTATTTGTGCTTTCTTCGTATTCATTTACAATACTATGATTACGAATGATTGACGATGAATAGAAAAAATACTTTGATACGAAATGTTTATTTTAATGTTATTTGGCTCTGTTTTTCTTTTTTTTTCTTATGTCTGTTGTCTGTTCGTCTGTTTTTCTTTATTTCTGTCTGTCCGTTTATTTGTCTGTCTGTTTGTCTGTCTGTCTCTGTCTGTCTGTCTGTCTCTCTCTCTCTCTCTCTCTTCTCTCTCTCTCTCTCTCTCTCTCTTCTCTCTCTCTCTCTCTCTCTTCTCTCTCCTCTCTCCCTCTCTCTTCTCTCTCTCTTCTCCCCTCTTCTCCCTCTCCCTCTCCTCTTCTCCCTCACCTCTCTCCCTCTCTTCCCTCTCTCCTCTCTCTCTATCAATCTATATCTATATATCTGTATGTCTCTGTCTCTGTCCTCCTGTCTCTGTCTCTCTGTCTCTGTCTCTGTCTCTGTCTCTCTCTCTCTCTCTCTCTCTCTCTCTCTCTCTCTCTCTCTCTCTCTCTCTCTCTCTCTCTCTCTCTCTCTGTCTCTTTTGTGTGTGTGTGTGTGTGTGTGTGTGGTGTGTATCTATATTCTATCTGAATTTAACTTCTTTTTCCTACTACTCCCTGCTTCCCCTCCGGTTCCTCTGCTTCCTCCTTCTCCCCTTTCTTTTCCTACTATTCTTCTTTTCACACTCCCTTCCCTTCCCTCTGTCCTTGTCTTCCTCTCTTTCTCTCTCTCCCTTATTACTCTTTTTTCTTTCAGCCTTTTCTTCTTGTCTTCCTTCTTATTCTCTCTTCCTCTTTTGCTCCTTTACTTTTCTCACTTTTGCTCCCTTTCTCCCTATCCTCTTTTCTTCTCTTTTCCTTTCTTCCCTTTTACCTTCTCTTCATTTCTTTCTCTCGTTTTTTCTTCCTCTTTCTCTCTTTTTTCCTATCTGATGCTCCCCTCCTACCTTCTCTCCTCTTCTTCCCTCTCTTCTTCCTTATTCCTTCTCTCCCCCCATTACCTTCTCTTCTCTCTCCCTCATCTCTCTCCTCTCCTCTTCCTCTTCCCCCTTCCCTCTCTCCTACCTGTCCTCTCTCCCTCTCTACCCTCTCCCCTCTTGCTGAACGAATCTCAGTGCAGTGCCCGCGTCTGAAGTCCCCCCCCCCCCCTATAACCCCTGCCTTGCCCTGCCCGCCTCCCTTGCCTGGGTTGGACCTTCTTGCTCTACCCTGCCCCGACACCCTGCCTGCCTGCTCCTCCTGCCCACCATCTGCTGTGCGATCTCTCTCTCTCTCTCTATCTATCTATTCTATCTTTCCTCTTCTTTCTTTTTCATTCTCTCTCTCTCTCTCTCCTCTCTCTCTCTCTCTCTCTCTCTCTCTCTCTTCCTCCTCTCTCTCTCTCTTTATCTATCTATCTATTTTTTTTCTCTCTTTCTCTTTCTCTCTCTCTCTCTCTCTCTATCTTTCTCATACAAACAATAATTCATAACAATGTGTTGTACACACAGATACATATGTGTGTGTCTATGTATATATATCTTTATTCTTTATTTTTCGTCCAACCTTCACCTTGCTTCAACTGAATATCTTAGCTGAACATTTATGGGACACATGTTCGTTTAAAGCCTTCCTCCTTAAAAATTACGAAAGTCCCCCCATTAAAATTGTATTTTCTCCGTTTTCGAAGTCATCGATGAACACCATGAATATTTACTCGTTTACATATTCAAACACATGTACTGAG
>NW_020868619.1:12500-25000 GCF_003789085.1 Penaeus vannamei | reverse complement strand
CTCCCTCCCCGTACTCCCTCTCTTTTACTCCCCTCCCCCTCCCCAACCCACTCCCCTCTCCCCTCTCCCCATACCCCTCTCTTTTCTCTTCCAACTCCCTCCCCTTCTCCTACCCCCTCCCCCTCCAAACCCCTCCTCTCCCCAACCTCTCCCCCTCCCCCTCCCCCCCCACCCACCTCCCTCCCCAAACTTAATTCCTCGAACCAATAAACCACAAAGATATTAATTTGCAGTTAAACCTTCCGGCTATACACAGGAAAAAGAACCGAGGTGATAGCACAAGCCTGTAGGTCCTATCTCGCGTTGCAATTACCATATATATTGACCCTTTGTTGCAGGGTCTCTCAATTCTTATCGTGGTCCGAGTATTCCTTCTGTAAGTCACGATAAGGTCTATTTTATGGTTGGTTTTGGTGACCTTTTAATAAGCGGTTATTTCCCTTTTCAAAACGGTCTGAGGTTGATTTCAAAGAGTGTATGTAGGCCTATTAAGATTCTCGGTGAGTACACTCATATGTACGCTTATATACGTATATGTGATGTATACTTATATCAAAATCACACGCATGATTCTCTCTGTTTCTGTCTCTCTTTCTCTCTCTCTCTCTCTCTCTCTCTCTCTCTCTCTCTCTCTCTCTCTCTCTCTCTCTCTCTCTCTCTCTCTCTCACACACACACACACACACACACACACACACACACACACACATACACACACACACCACACACACACACACACACACACACACACACCACACAACACACACACAACACACACCACACACAAACCCCCCCCACACACACCACAACACACACACACACACAACTCCCCCCCACACACACAACCCCCTCCCCAACACAACCCCCCAACACACACAACCCCCCCCCACACACACACCCACACACACACAACCCTCCCCCCACCCCACACCACCACACCCCCCACCCCACCCCCACCACCACATACATACACACACATACACACACACGCACACAGTACTGAGGTCCCACTTAGCGTGTTAGTGATGGATATGTCAAGCGCCTTCAGGCTTATTGAGAGGCCCTGGTGCTGCACGCATACGGAGGCTGCACATTCCTTGGTGAACTCTCTCTTGCTTCTCTCTTCTTCTCTCTCTCCTCTGTCTTCTGCTTCTCTCTCTCTCTCTTGCTTCTCTGTCTCTGTCTCTGTCTCTCTCTCTCTCTCACTCTCTCTCTATCTCTCTCTCTCTGTCTCTGTCTGTCTGTCTGTCTGTCTGTCTGTCTGTCTGTCTCTCTCTCTCTCTCTCTCTCTCTCTCTCTCTCTCTCTCTCTCTCTCTCTCTCTCTCTCCTCTCTCTCTCTCTCTTCTCTCTCTCTCTCTCTCTCTCTCTATTTATCTCTCTATCTCTTTCTGTCCATTTATTTATCCATATCTATCTTTCTCTCTTCTTTCTTTCAATCCCTTACTCGCATCTTCACTCCCTCTCTAAACACGTCTCTTTCACACCTTCTCTGTCCCCCTCTTTTATCGACGTGCTTTTCTTCTGATTTATTAACCTCATCCCGACGATATGACTGACAAATACAACCTTTCCCACCCCATTCACACCCCATTCACAACCCCATTCACAACCGAGAGGCCCACTCACCGACACACCACGTGACGTTCAGTTCACCCCCATCCACCGGCGATCTTCACTATCTCGTGCTTGTGAATACCTCCAATTTGTCTGGCGTTTCCCCTCCCACGACGCCCAATGCTCGTTATCGGATGGATATAAAGCACACCACTTTGTATCCGCGATGCGAGAGAAAAGGGGCGATTATTTATCCGTTGTCAAAGGGACGGTGATGTGGCGGGTTTTGTCGGGCGGCGCTGGGTTCCAGTGCTATCGCGGGTGGGCGCGTCGGGGCTGGTTGCGAAGGGTACAAAACAAATACGAAAGGAGGGAAGGATTGATGAGGATCCATCTTGTTCTTATTTTTTGGGCCGAGTCGGGGGTGGGTTGCGAAGGATACAAAACAAATACGAAAGGAGGGAAGAGAGAGAATTGTGATAAACTTACGATGGGATTTCTTGGGGTTGCGAAGGATGCAAAACAAATACGAAGGGAAGAGAAAAATTGTAAACAACCTACAAAGGGATTTCTTGGGGTCGATAAGGAGGTTGCGAAGGATACAAAACAAATACGAAAAGGGAAGAGAATTGTGATAAACTTACGATGGATTTGTTGAGGTTGCGAAGGATAATAACAAATAGGAAAAGAGGAAGAGAGAAAATTGTGATAAACCTACAAAGGGATTTCTTGTGACTTTCTCTCTCTCTCTCTCTCTCTCTCTCTCTCTCTCTCTCTCTCTCTCTCTCTCTCTCTCTCTCTCTCTCTCTCTCTCTCTCTCTCAACCTACAATGTTCTCTACGATTTTCTTGGGCGAGTCGGGGGTGAGTTACGAAAAAGAGGGAAGAGAGAAAATTGTGATAAACCTACAATGGGATTCCTTGGGTCGAGCGGAGGCGAGTTGCGAAGGATACAAAACAAATACTAAAAGAGGGAAGAGAGAAAAATTGTAATCAACCTACAATGGTGTTTTTATTTTCTTTCTGACACCCAACGAGAGAATCGGAGAATCGCAGTGTTTATCCCTCGATTTTCCACGTCTTTGAGCACGTTCCCGCCGAGGTTCTGAAGATGACTCAACATGGCCGACCGCAGGGAGTGCCGAAAATCTGATTTTTTGGCTTGTCCCTTTTTTTTTTCTCTCGCCCTCCCTCTCTTCTCCTCTTTTTTTCGAAGCCATTTATTCAAATGACTTGCAGATTAGGCGTGTCTTAGAGGGTCTGACACATGACCTTTATTGTTTATAGGATTTTTTTTTCCTCTTAACGAAAAGATGATGTATGGGTGACCGGAATTCCCAAACGGTTACCCTTGCAGCCTTCCTCGCGTGTTAAGCAATACACTATATCATTTTCCTCTCGACTTTAATGGTGCAACTGTAATTGCAAGTATCGGAGGATACGCCGGAACATACCGATGATTGATAAATAATGAATAAATAAGGGTAAGCACAACGCATGATAGAAATAAGAATACAAATTAAAAATAACAACACATACCAATATCTAATAATTAAAGGAATAAGAATACAAATTTAAGATAACTCATACATACTAAATACTAATAATTAAAGAGATAAGATTAGAAATTAAAGATAACAACACACATATACTAACCTCGTTCGCGTGTTTACATAGGCCGATCATGGGGCCCTCATAGGCCTATGTGAATGGAAGTATTCTTGACCGCATATGCATACTTTGGTGGTATACGCCCATGTGCGTGTATGCGTGCGATCATATCATACAAATTGCTTATTATAGAAAGGTACGTTTGTACACACCTATGCACTGTTCATTAGTCTTGTTGTTGGTCTTATTTTCTTGTTGTTGTTGTTGTTATTGTTGCTGCTGCTTTGTTGTTGTTTTTATTATCATCAAATAGTAATCATAAACACATAATCACAATCACAACCACAATCATAAATATCATCATTATCATTATCACCATCACCACTATTACCATTATAATCACAGTCATCATCACCATCACAATCACAGTCATTATCATTATCACCATCATCATTATCACCAATCACAATCACATCTCATCATCATCACATCATCACAGTCATCACAATCACAGTCATCATCATTATCACCATCACCACTATCACAATCATTATTTTCATTCAGACCAGTGTACTCAACAAATTATTTAACAGACAGTGCTATTTGGTCGATGAGATGCAGTTTTCGTGCAACAAAGTAGGTACTGAATAAGAAATAATATAGAAATAATATAAATCTGATTTTTCCTCCAAACTGGAATAACCCGGAATATACTGTATGGATATCCTGTTTAATTTGGTCACTACAAAATGCTTCCTCCGAGATAGTTCATTATAGATCGAGATGAATGTCATAGTGTCAGATAGTGTCATGTTCATCCTTCTTATTTTCTGTAGACCAAAGTTGAGTTTCAGAATCTATGAGAGAGCTAATAACACTTTTTAAAATAAATAAATTGGTGCAGTTCTTAAACGGACTGCGGCTGTTATCGTTGGAGTAATGATGGTTAATGATGATACTGATGATTATGATGATAGTGTGGTGGTGATGATAATAATAATTACTAAATTGTCTAACCGAATCAATTTTGTCACAGAAGATCATTCCAATGTAAGAGAATACCCTTAATATAAATATGGTACTTGGTATTTCTAGATCTCGTTTCTAAGTGGTGTTTACCCTTATTTATCCATTGTTTATCCATCATCGGTATGTTTCGGTGTATCTCCCGACATTTTGCAATCACAGTTACGTCATTAAAGTCGAGGGAAAAAATGATATAGTGTACCATGACTGTCAGTCAAGAGGGCCAGGTGGCGCTGCGGTGCACTACCTTTCAGCATGGTATAGAGTGTGGTTACAGACTTGTGCTTAAACAGCTGTATTTCGCACGTTCTCTGGTCTGGTAGATAGTAAGAGCGAGAGACTGAGAGACATGCGCGTGGGATACGGAGAGTAAGAGTGGGTGGGGAGTAAGAGAAAATGAGGAGAGAGAGAGAGAGAGAGAGAGAGAGAGAGAGAGAGAGAGAGAGAGAGAGAGAGAGAGAGAGAGAGAGAGAGAAGAGAGAGAGAGACAGAGACAGACAGAGAGACAGACAGACAGACAGACAGAGACAGAGAGACAGACAGGTACACAGACACAGATTACATCTTACTCTGACGGGCGTCATACTGTCACGCTTCATACTCGTTTACTCTGCATTAAAAACAAATCACATACCGATTACAAAGCACATGGAAAACAACTGAACAACTCTATATCACTCCATACCTGTTTCTTAACAATTTAACAACTTTTACCGATAGTCGTTGCCTTGTTTCCAATCAGCCTGTGGTGTGTATGTGATAAGGACACAGGTGGGTGTTCTAACGTTTTTCTGAAGTGTGAACGCAAGACCTGAACTGGATTGAGAAAAGGATTGTCATTTCAAAAAAACTTGCCCGATTTTATTTCATAAGTTTTCCACTGAAATGGTAGTTTATCTATTTATCTATTTATTATTTTTGAATGCATTGTCATCGGGGGATTTAACAAGCTAATATTCCTCAATGACGGAGCCTTTCTACCCCACCTCACTCCATCCCGGCTCCCTCCTCACTCCTTCTCACTCCCTCCTTCCCCTTTCCTCCCTCACTCCTTCTTACCCCTCCTTCCCCATCCTTCCCTACCTCAACCCTCCCGGCTCCCTCCTCATTCTTCTCACCCCCTCCTTCCCCTTCTCGCCCCCCTCCCGGCCCCTCTTTCCCTCCCTCACTCCTTCTCACCCCCTCCTTCCCTTCACCCCCTCCGGCCCCCTCTTTCCCTCCCTCACCCCCCTTCACTCCCTCCCCCGCCCCGGCCCCTCTTTCCCTCCTTCACCCCCTCCGGCCCCTCTTTCCCTCCCTCACCCCCTCTTCACTCCTCTCCCCGCCCGGCCCCTCTTCCCTCCTTCACCCCCTCCCGGCCCCCTCTTTTCCTCCCTCACTCCCCCTTCCCCATCCATCCCTCCCTCACCCTCCCGGCCCTCTTGTATGGCAATGCATTACGTAGAGGTATGACGCCTCTGGGCTTGACATAAGGCTGTAGTCATTTATCATGGCATGGCACCGCTGTCATGCTAAAAAAATGGGGTACGTAGAGTGGATCTTTGCTTCATTTTGTGCCTATGGTGAGCAGGGCATTGTATCCCCTCCTTTAGTGTATTTTATTCGTCTGCTCGTTCCTCTTCTTATTGTTGTTGCTAATATCATTGCTATTGTTGTTATTGCTATTGTCATTGCTATTATCATTACTAGTACTGTTGTTATTGCTATTATCATTACTAGTATTGTTATTGCTATTATCATTACTAGTGTTGTTTGGTATTATCATTACTATTGGTTGCTGTTGTTATTGCTATTATCATTACTATTATTATTGTTGTTGTTCTTTTCATTATTATTATTATCATTATTGGATGGTATGCAGTTGTGTTGTTTGTCATTCTCCCGTGTTGCTATTTAGATAGTCTTCCGGGGGGGATGGGGGAGTGGGGGAGGGGATGTGACGTGGAATAAGGAATAATGCTTCGATTGAGAGTCTTCCGGTGGGGTGGGGGGTGGGGGGTTAGGGGTGCTGACGTGGAATAGGCTAAGGAGTAATGCCGATTTGCTTGTGTCAGCAGGGTTGAGACTGTTTTTTGCTGTGGTTTACTTAAAATGGTGGTGACGTAGGGTTCGGGTGCAGCTGGGTCGGCGGCGGGTTGCATGGCCGGTGGGGAAGAAGGGTGTGGGGGGAAGGAAGGGGTGTGGGGGAAGGAAGGGTGTGGGGGGAAGGGAAGGTGTGGGGAAAGGAAGGGGTGTGGGGAAGGAAGGGTGGGGGAAGGACTTGTGTGGGGGAAGGAAGGGGGTGGGGGAGGAAGGGGTTGGGGAAGGAGGGGGTTGGGGAAGGAAGGGGGTGGGGGGGAAGGGGTGTGGGGGAAGCGAGGAGGCTTGTAGGAGGAATCTACAGGATTTTCGTTTGTGTCTCGAGGAGGTGTTGTGTGTGTGGGGGGCGTGTATTTTGGTGTGGTTTTGGTGTTTTAATCTTGGTTCCTGGAGAGGAGCGGTAGGGTTTGATTTTTTGTGCTGTCGATTCGAGTAAATAAATTATTACGCTGGTTTTATTTTGCTATTATTGTATTGTACTGATTTTTATTTCTATTTTTATAGAAATGTTATTTAGTCATTAGTATTGCTTTTATAGTGATCGAATGCTATTATCATATTGTATCATGTATCATTATCGATTATAATGATAACAAGAGATACCTAAATAAATCTAAAGAATAATACGAGTAAATGCATAAGGAACATCAATTATCATCGGAGGATGTAATGTTGAGAGGGAAAAACAACTTAGATTTTACAGTGTTAATTTCTCCAGTTCCCGCTTAGATACATGATCTTTCGAAAGATCATTATGCCGTTTCATTAAGACAGAGTAAAGAGTAAACCAAACTACGAAATAATGGATTTTATTTCTTGGCGAGTTTCGTTTGTCATCAATGGAGGCTGCCAAGTGCTCCATCCCTCTTGTGCGGCCGGCCGCGATCCGTCGCGGCCTCGCGCGGCCCGTCGCATGGTCTTGCTCTGCACAGATGAGTGTGATAAGGGAAGTTGCGCAGCGGCGCCGTAGCGGGCGGAGAGGAATGAGGACCCGGGTCTGCATGTAATACATGTCCGGTGCATCTCGCGGTTGGGGGTTAGGTTGGCATGGGAGTCTTGTGCGGGCGTTTGTACACATTGGGGAGAGGGTGAACGAGGTTGTGGCAGGTCCTGCTGATTTCTTGTTTTTCTCGTCTCTCACTCTCGACTCCTCTCTCTGCTCTCTCTCTCGTGCTCTCGTCTCACTGGTCACTGCGGGCAGCGGTCAGAGCATGCGGAGACCTGCACTACTCCACTCAGGTCACCGTGGCCACTCACGTCACATCACTCACGTTCACTTCACTCGACTCGACGTCTCACACTATGACACGACCACACTCACACTCACACTCACGACTCCACTCAGCCACTACTCACTGCTTCACCGTGCTGCACTCTCACTCTCACTTGCTCACTCTCGCTCTCACTTCTCTCGTCGTGGCTCGGACGTCACTCTCGTCGCTCTCACTGCTCACTCACTGCACCGTCACTCGACTCACTCACTTTTACTGGCGGACACGTACACAGCTCCACACCTACCTTTTATTTTCTGCCTATCTGAAATCTCATTTCGCTACTACGTGCCTAATCTTAACTCTCTCCTCCTTCCTCTTTCTCTCCCTCTCCCCCATTCTTCCTCTCCCTAGTTACACGAGCCAGGCATAACGAGCATCGACAGACACCTCCGCCCAATAACGAATTTTCCAATCACTTCTTAAACCCATGACAAGATGACTTTTCTAACCCACACTAACCAGGCTGTTTCGAGTGTTTTGTCAACGTCACAGCCTTATTATCCTTCGCGGCTGGTGAGTTGCCGGGGAGTGTATGTCGAGGTGTTTTATACGTTTTTTTCTTTATTTTCGACTTTTGTTTGTTTTGGATTGTCGATTTGGTTTGGTGAGGGTTTTTTGGTTTTATTAGAATTGGCGGGAGGGATGTTTGAGATAGGTTAGATGGCGGGATGTTTCTTTCAGCTCTTCCGACGATGTTTTCCGTGATTTTATGTTTTTATTTTTTCCCTGACCATTCAGGCCCAACTATTTTGTCAACGTCAGACGCCTCTTCAAGAAAAAGGGAAGAAAAAAAGAATCCACGCATATGAATTATACCCTGAGGATATTGTATATTCTACGCCGTTATCTTCTTTTTAAATCCTCCTTTTATTTATCAAAAATATCACTGTATATATTTCAATAATATTTCATATCAGTATAATAATATGACACGTAGGATAACGATAGAAATAATAAATATTAATAGTCATCCGAAAAGAACCTGCACATTTATAAGAGTGAGGCCTATCGCATAGAAAATGGCGACCGCGCGCTTTGTTCTAAGGGGTGGGTGCCGGCTTCATTTGCATACATATTTTTTCTGCTCACCCGCATTATCCACAAGGTGTATCCTCATTAGGAGAGTCTCACCTGTCCGCACGCTTATGTATGGGCGCCTTCCAATGAACTCAGGTGGGTATTATCTTATTATCTACGATTTTCGTTAAGATGTTGGAACACCTAGACGTTTTCTGTTGATTGGAATGGCAGGAAATTATATATTTTGATATGTATAGATCTATACATACACATATCTATTTATCGGTCATTGTGTTGTCTCTCTCTGTTTGTCTGTCTATCTATCTATCTATCTATCATTTATCTATGTGTATCTATCTATCCATTTATCTATGTATATCTATCTATCCATTTATCTATGTATGTCTATCTATCCATTTATCTATGTATATCTGTCTATCTATGTATATCTGTCTATCATTTATGTATATCTATCTATCTATCCATTTATCTATGTATATCTATCTATCCATCTATCCATTTATCTATGTATATCTCTATCCATTTATCTATGTATATCTATCTATTTATCTATGTATATCTATCTATCTATTCATTTATCTATGTATATCTATCTTATCTATCATTTATCTATGTCTACATATCTATCATTTATCAATGCTATCTATTTATCTGTCTATATCACTGCCGCCCAGATATATTTATTTCCATAATCATTATTATTTTTATATCTCGGTCCCTAAATTCTATTCTAAGATCGGTATTGCACCCAAACACTCCACCAAAAAATTAATACATCTCCTTCCACCACCATTTTTCTTTCCCCCCTTTCACTTCCTCCCTTTATCTCGTCCTCTTCTCGTCTCTCTCTGTTTCGTAATTGATAGTCCGATGAAATGTTCCATTGTTTTTCTCGCTTTATTAATCACTCTTGGGTCTCCACTTCCTCCCTCGGGCTGTCAAGTGGTCTTGGTCGGACCTTCTCTTCGGGTGCCAAGGGGTGCGAGGACTTTCTGGAATTCTCGGTGGTGGTGGTGATGGGGGGGGAGGGGGTGTTGGTGGTGGTGGGAGTTGGAGGGGGTGTTGGTGGGGTGGGAGGGGGGGGGGGGGGGAGTGAGGGGTGGTGATGGTGATGATGGGAGTGGTAGGGGTTGGTGGTGATGTGGGAAGTGGGGGGGAGAGTGAGGGGTGGTGGTGTGATGATGGGAGTGGGGGGGTTTGGTGGGTGGTGGGATGGGGAGGGTTTGGTGGTGTGGTGATGAGGAGGGGGGGGGGTTGGTGGTGGTGGGGATAAGGGGAGGTGGAGGGGGGGAAGGGAGGTGTGGTGATGAGGAGGGAGGGTGGTGTAGATGGTGATGATGGAGTTGGGGGTTGGTGGTGGTGGGGGTAAGGGGAGGTGGTGTTGTGGTGGGATGAGGGGGGTTGGTTGGTGTGATGTGGTGATAAGTGTTGGTGTAAGTGGTGGTGATAGTGGTGTGCGGTGTAAAGGTGGTGTTAATGGTGTTGCTGTGCTATTTCTTAATGTCTATTTTTATGTTGTTTATTTATGTATTCATCTTTTGTTTTTGTTTTATTTTCTTGAGTCTGTTCAAGTTAACCTTCTTTTCTTTCACACTCTCTGTCTTCTTTCTTTGAGTATTTCCGCCTCCAAATATAAATATATATATATATATATATATATATATATATATATATATATATATATAATATATATATATATATATATATAATCCCATACCTCTCTTTACCTTAAATTTCCAATCATAAATCTTTCTCTCTTCTTTCTACCTTTGATTTTACTCCAGTAAGTGTATTTATTTTCCACGCATTCCAAAAATTAGGAAAACTTTCGAAAAAAAAAAAAACTTAACATGTTCATCTACCCCCTGTTGTCTCCTATCACGTGACATATGCATCGTCCTTAAAAAAAAAAAAAAAAAAAAAAAAAAAAGACACGTAATAATAATATATTTTATGTGTAATCTGAACAAAAGAGTAAGGTACGACAGCGACGATTTATCTTCGTTTCCCCTAAACAAAAGGGGAATATCGACCGCGGTTAGATAGAGGCATAGAAAACGGGCCGCGGAGAGTTAAATGATGGGGCAAAAATTGAGGTCAGATATCCCGTTTTCCTTAAAAAAAGAGAAAGAAAAAATAAAAAAAGAGAGAAAGAAAAAAATAGTGGTTTAGAGGGTAAGCGAGGTAATGTTATAAAATCCGATGACAGCTTTTTATATATATATATATATATATATATATATATATATATTATATATATATTATTCTTTCTCTTCTATTTTTGTATCGCAAAATCTTATCAGTCAGTAAAGTTTAACATAGTTTAACATGCATATATAGAGATAGGTTGATAGATAATTTGACAGGTAGATAAATAGATTGATTAGGTAGATAGATAATTCAGAGATAGATGGATAAATAGATAAACGCGCTATGCTCTTAGTTACGTATAGAATCACAGGTATGGATAAGGTTAACAAAATAAAGTTTTATCTCTCGAAAAAATCGTTGAATTCCACGACGATGGAGAAACCCACCTTGGATTCCATTGAAATCTACTATTCCCTATACACGAAAAATCTTATAAATTAAATATATATCAAAACTAAACCTAAGACATTCAAATATCTCCATCACTATATAATATCTACCTCACGTTCACCTCCCAAACAGTAAAAAAAAATCCTATTCATTTCCCCCCCAGATGCTCCTATCTCCGCCGAGCAAGAGATGAAGGGGGGATAAAAATGAGTTGATTTTCAGGTTTGTTATATAAGCGAACCTCCTGTACCCGCCGCCCGTATGCTAACCTTAACACGCCGGCCCTAACCACCTCCCTTACCCACCCTGCCCGCGGGGTGTGCATCCCTACACTCTTTCTCTCCCTCTCGCTCTCTCTCCCTCGCTCTCTATCGCTGCGCTGTAGGTAGATTCTTTGGCCGTCGCTTGGTTTGTTGTTCTCCTTCTCTGCCTTGTCTCTGCTTTCTCTTTCTCTGCCTTTTGTTCTCTGGCTGTGTTGTCTGTCTGTCTGTCTGTCTGTCTGTCTGTCTGTCTGTCTGTCTGTCTGTCTCTGTCTGCTCTGTCTGCCTCTCTCTCTCTCTCTCTCTCTCTCTCTCTCTCTCTCTCTCTCTATATATATATATATATATATATATATATATATATATATATATTGTAAGTGTGTATATTGGCTTGTCTATATTTTGATATATCTATATTCCCATCATATACCTTTGTATTTGTCTATCAATCTCTCTGTCCATCTGTCTGTTTGCTTGTCTATCTCTAATTATCTATACTTCTGTTTACTGTCTGTTTCTCTCTTTATCTTTTCTGTGTTTGGTATATGCATCTTCTTTGGTATATGCATGTCTTTCCTACTCCTCTCCCTATGCCTGTCTATCTTTCTATCTCTCTTTCTGCCTGTCTGTGTTTGTCTTTTTCTTTCTGTCTACTTTCTGTCTGTCTATATATCTCTCTGCCTGTCTGTCTATCTTTCCATCTTCTTTCTGCTACCTGTCTTTGTCTCTCTTTCTATCCGTCCTTTGTATCTCTCTTTCTGCCTGTCTATCTGTCTTTCAACCTCTCTGTCTGTCTGCCTTTCTATCTTTCTATCCGTCTGTCTATCTTCCATCCTCTCCTTCCTCGACTTAAACGCATTATCATTAGTATTGATATCATCATCATTATCATTATTTTCATTAGCATTTTCATCATGTTCGCAGTTGTTACTCTAGATATTATTCTTATTGTTTTTGTTGTTGTAATTGTTACTTTCATCATCATCATCATCATCATCATCATCATCATCATCATCACTATTATCAATCTATATATATCTTTCTCTCTTTCGTATTTTGTTGTTTGTTCTATTTATTTGTCTTTTTTATTCGTGTTTTATTCTATTTGTTTTTGT
>NW_020868619.1:0-7500 GCF_003789085.1 Penaeus vannamei | reverse complement strand
TCGTTCAGAATTTTTGTCACGTTTAGGCATTCAATCTAAATAAAACACTTCATAAGAAACATAAATGTATAGAAAAAAACAAAATATCAAAATACAGAAAGTATATCAACAAAATCTCGCCTAAAAATACCCAAATAAACGTATATTCCAAATTCCCTCACTCGACCCAAAGACCCGAAAATGGCGGACACAAAAAACGAGAAATTATGAAAACCACCGAGGATTCTGGAAGCCAACACGCCCTCTCTGCGGGGGACGGACGAACTAAACCTCCCTTTTTCCAGTAAAAGTCTTTTTCTTGTGGTTTCCAAAGGGGGGAGGGGTCTTTTAAGGGGGAAAGGGGGGAGGGGAGGAAGTAGATGAGATACGCTTGTAGTTTTGTGAATGAAAAGATGGAAGGCTTTTTAAACGGGAAAGGTTCTATTTTGATTTCGGAAAATGGCGCTGCAAGAATTTGTTTTTCTTGTGTATTTTTCTGTGGGATAATGTTTAAAGTTTATTTATCTATTCATTTTATTGATATTTTATTTTTTTGTCATTATTGATGTTATTAGTGTTATTTTTATTAATATCAACTACTGCTATTACTACTACTACTACTATTACTGCTTCTTATTATAGTTATTATCATTACTTTTAGTATTATCGTTATTACTATCATTATTATCAATATTTCTTATTATTAGTTAATTATATCATTATTATTAGTTATTATATACTTATCATTTCATTATTGTAATAATTATTATTGTTGTTGTTGTTCCAATTGCTATTACCATTATCATTTTTATTATTATTATTATCATTATTATTATTATTATTATTATTATTATTATTATTATTATTATTATTATTATCATTATCATTATTATCATTATCACTATATCATTTTTTGTTATCATTATTATCATCAGCATTACTCATTATCATTATCATTATCATTATCATTATCATTATCATTATCATTATTATTATTATTGCTATTATTACTATCATTATTGTTTTATTATTATTGCTATTTATCATCATAATTTGATTTGATTATAATCATTATTACTGCTACTACTACAACTGTCATGATCATTGATATCATTATTACATTATTATTGTCATCATAATTATCAGTGCGCTAATATCGCATTATTAATGTTGCAATCAGCATTATATTGCCGTTTTGAACAAATTAGCGAAAAAAATTAACGCAAATCCTTTTTTTCATTTTTCGTAAGCCATTTATTTTGCCAAATTTCTTCTGCAACGAACAGGTGTCTTCATTTTTATTGGTTATTTGTTTGTTTCATTTTTATCTATTTTCTTCAGTCTGTTTCAGTCTGCCAGCATGTGTGCCTCTTTCTCTATTCATTTTCATCTTCACCTTGAAAGTTAGTTTTCTTTTCATCAATGATATTTCTCTTCTGCCCCTGTCTCTGTTTCAGTCTGCCAGCATGTGAGCTTTCTCTATTCATTTATCACTCTCTCTCTCTCTCTCTCTCTCTCTCTCTCTCTCTCTCTCTCTCTCTCTCTCTCTCTCTCTCTCTCTCTCTCTCTCTCTCTCTCTCTCTCTCTCTCTCTCTCTCTCTCTCTCTCCTCTCTCTCTCTCTCTGTCTTCCTCTCTCTCTCACTCTTCCTCCCGCTCACCCTCCTTTCCCACCTCCTCTTTTATTCCCTCTCTCTCTCACTCTTCCTCCCACCCTCCCTCCTTTCCTTCTCCTCTCACTTCTCTCTTCTCATCTCCCTTTCTCTCTCTCCTCTCTTATCCCTCTTCTTCCCGCTTTCTCTCCCTCTTTTGTCTCCTCCTCTCTCCCTTCCCTCTCTCTCTTCTTTCCCCTTCTCTCCTCTCTCTCCCTTCTTCTCTCCTCTCTTCTCCCCCTCCATCTCCCTCTCCCACACTCAAAAACCACAAGAAAAATAAAAAAAAAAAAAAATCCACCCGCCCTTTCTCCCTCTCCCTCTCTCACCCCACCCACACTCAACCCCCCTCCCCCCTCCACCCCCCTCCTTTTCCTCACACAACCCATGTCTGGCGATCTGGCACTGGTCTGCGAAAACCCACGTGGCTCTGGTGCCCCATTAACCCCCACCCCCTTCCCTTACCCCCCTGTCCCTCTCTTATCCTCAACTCCCTCATTTATCCTTCCTTCCCCTCAACTCATCCCTTCCTACACCTCCCTTACCCTCACCCCCCCCTCTCTCTCCCTTACCCCCATCCTCCTTATTCTCTCTCCTCCTCCCCTATTCCCCTCTCCCCCTCCCTTAACCCCTCCTTCCCCCTCCCTCCTCCCTTAACACCCCCTCACCTCCCTCCTCCTTTAACACTCCCTTTCCCTCCCTCCTCCCTACCCCCCTCCCCCTTCCCTCCTCCCTTAACACCCCCTCCCCTCCCTCCTCCCTTAACACCCCTCCCCTCCCTCCTCCCTTACCCCCTCCCCCCCTCAACACCCCCTCACCTCCTCCTCCTTTAACACTCCCTTCGCTCCCTCCTCCCTTTACACCCCTCCCTTACCTCCTCCCTTAACCCCTTCCCCCTCCTCCTTTAACACCCCTCCCCTCCCTCCTCCCTCCTCCCTCAAACACCCCTCCCCTCCCTCCTCCTTTAACACCCCTCCCTCCCTCCTCCCTCAACACCCCTCCCTCCCCTCCCTCAACACCCCTCCCCTCCCTCCTCCCTCAACACCCCTCCCCTCCCCTCCTCTCCCTCCCTCAACACCCTCTCCCCTCCCTCCTGCCCCCCTCCTGCCCCTCATTCTACAACGGCTGAGGGAGGGGGGAGGGGGGCTGAGTGAGATACAACACGTGTGGACTAATAGGTTATGGCCGGTTAGGTTAAGCACAGGAGTAGCATAGTTCTCACTTGTTAGGTTAAGTGTTAGGTTGTAGTGTGTATGTTTTCGTTATTATGATGATTATTTCGTTGTACTGCTTTCATTATTAGTGTTGTTGCGCATCGAAATTATTATTAGTGGTTGTAATGTGATTGTTGTTGCTCTTATTGTTATTAGTGATTTTTTTTTGTTATCTTTGTTTGTTAGAAGTTAAGTTGTTAGCATGGAGAAAGGGTGTACGGAGAGAAGAGAGGAAGAGAGAGAGGGAGAGTGAAAAGAAGTGAGAGGGAGGGAGAGAGAGTGAGAGCGAGGGACAGAGAGTGAGAGAGCGAGAGAGAAAGAAAGAAGAGAGGGATAGGGAGAGATAAGATAAAAACGAATAAGAGGAGGGAAGGAAAGAGAAAAACGAAGAAAAAAACAAAGGAGAAAAAGAAATATACAAAAAGAAAATAAAGGAAGATATTAAGAAGCCGACAAAGCGGGACTCCTTAGGTCATTAATTAAGTGTCAGGCGAGGTCATGTGGTCAGCGTCACAGGTCAGGAGAGGTCATTACATCGTCTCAGCCGTTATGCATCTCAAGACAAGTCATGTTACCCGCTGCGCCTGTCATGTCAGCTGTTTCTATGACAGTCGGCTTTTTCTTGTGTATTTTCGCCTGTGTCATGTCATCTGCGTAATATTGTCTGTCTGTTATACGTGTGTCTGCATTGGAGACGTGCGTGTGTGTGTGTGTAAGTGTGTGTTTGTGTGTCTGTGTGTACGTGTGTGTGTGTGTGTGTGTGTGTGTGTGTGTGTGTGTGTGTGTGTGTGTGTGTGTGTGTGTGTGTGTGTGTGTGTGTGTGTGTGTGTGTATGTGTACATGTACGTTTGTGTGTGTGTGTGTGTGTGTGTGTGTGTGTGTGTGTGTGTGTGTGTGTGTGTGTGTGTGTGTGTGTATGCGTATGCGTGTGTTTGTGTATGTTTGTGTGTGTGTGTATGCCTACGCGTGTGTGTAAGTGTGTGTGTGTGTGTGTGTGTATGCCTACGCGTGTGTGTGTGTGTGTATGCCTACGCGTGTGTGTAAGTGTGTGTGTGTGTATGCCTGTGTGTGTGTATGTGTATGTGTGATGTCAGCTGCTGTGTATAAATAAGGTCAACCGCTGCATCTGCCCTGACTGCCAGTGTGTCTGTGTGACATGCCAGTCATAGTGAATTTATGATGCCCAAAGAAACACATTGAAAAACACACGCGTACAGGGCGGGGTGGGGGGGGGTGACACATACACATATAGAGAGAAAGGGAGGTCACAATGCAAATACAGAAAGAGAGAGAGGGGGAGAGGAGAGACAGAGACAGAGACAGAGACAGAGACAGAGACAGACAGACAGACAGACAGACAGACAGACAGACAGACAGACAGACAGATAAATAAGAGAGAGAGAGAGAAGAGAAGAGAAGAGAGAGAGAGAGAAAAATGAAAGAGAATGAATTAGGTTGAAAGAGAGAGGGGGAGAGGAGAGAGAGAGAATGAATTAGGATGACAAAAGAGAGAGAGAGAATGAATTAGGATAACAAAGAGAGAGAAAGAATGAATTAGGATGACAAAGAGAGCCAGAAACAGAGACAGAGACAAAGACAGAAAAAAGCTAAAAAAAAAAAAACACAGAGAGTATATAAAGAAAAGACAAAGATAAGAAATAATAATAAAAAAGAGAAAATAGCATCTGCACCGTTATAATAACAGCAGAAGGTCTACGTGTTAACCTTCGGATCGACAGCGTGACGTCACAGCACCCGGATGGTCTCGCATGACTGAAGAAGATTCTAGAATTGAGACATTTAACGAATTCTTAAGATTCCTGGTCGGATTCGAGTGTGAAAATTTTTTTTTTTATTAGAGTTTTTGTCTTGTCTTGGTATTCTGTTTTCCATATTCATTTACCTGTTTATTTTATTTGTTCGTTTAGTATTATCATTATCCTACATATTGTGTGTATGTGTGTACGTGGTGTGTGTGTGTGTGTGTGTGTGTGTGTGTCTGTGTCTGTGTGTGTGTGTGTGTGTGTGGTGTGTGTGTGTACGTGTACGTGTGTGTGTATGTGTACGTGCGTGTATGTACGCGTGCATGTGCGTGCGTGTGCGTATAAAACCGACCCAGGAATTCCAACCGATTTAAATCCGATATTTCTCAATCATAATCACTGTTGTAAACCATCATATATACCCGTTAGAATAATGTCAATATACCGAAGTATACCCAACCAAATTAGGTTAACTCCCGGATCTTAGGATTATGCAGTAAAAGGTAAAGTTTTGCGTATGCTCAGCTCGGCAAGCACGCAATGTTGGGATCTGTGCTTTTAATTATTCATGTCTCTTGCTTTCTCTCGTCTTTTTCGATCGTTTTCTCTTTTTTTTATTCTGATTTTTTAATCAATTTTCGTTTTGTTTTATTTTGGTTTCTTTTCTTTTTTCTAGTTCTTTTTATTTGATTTTTTTTTTTACTGTTTTTTTTTTTCTTCTTTCTTCTCTCTCTCTCTCTCTCTCTCTTCTCCTCTCTCTCTCTCTCTCTCTCTCTCTCTCTCTCTCTCTCTCTCTCTCTCCTCTCCTCTCTCTTTCCTACTCCTGTATGTCTATCTAACTTTATTCCTCTCACTTATTTCCTCTTTCTCACTTCTTTTCTCTCTTTCTCACCTCTTTTCTTTTCTCTGACTCTCACCTTTTCTTTTTCCATTCGACCTCGTTTCTTTCCCCTGTCGTTATCTTGTCCTCGTTTCGTTCACATTCGTTTTAACTTCATGAACGACGATTTTAAGAGTTGTTCTGGAAACGGTCTTCTCTGCTCGCAGTGGTTGTCGTTTTCTTTAAGGTAATACTGTTTTATTTTCTCTCTCGGTCTTTCTGTCTTTCTCTCCTCTCTCTCTATTTGTATCTTCTTTCCTTCGTCTATATTTCTCTTTCTATCTCTCTGCCTTTCTAGTTTTTTTTTTTAATTTCCTTTTATTTTTTCTTCGCTCTCTCCTCTCCCTCCCTCTTTCTTCTTTCGCTCTTTCTGTTTTTCCATTTTTTTGGAGATCTTCCTCTAGTCTATCCTCGCTCACCTCTCATACCCCAGTACTTCTGTCTGTCTGTCCTTTTATTTTTTTCTTCTCTCTCTCTCTTTGTCAGGGCTGGTTTCCCCTGATTTAGTGGGTATGGAGACACAATTCTGCTTCGGTTGTTTATTCTGAGGAGGTGGCTGGTAGCGTGGCGTGGGCCGAGTCTCCTGATAATGCAAGTTGGAGGCAAAGGGGGAGGCTAGGAGGCGCGCTGAGTGGGAGTGCGTGTGGGGAGACTAGCCCAGAAGGGAGCCGCGTGGGTGAGCCGGTGACCCGAGATCGAGTGTCGAAGCATTGAAGAACAGGTCAGGGGTCACGAGCGCTGGGGGCGTGGCTAGCTAACCCAAAGCTGAGATTGGTCCGTCAGATCCCTCGGCATACGCTATTAACTGTCGTCCTTAGCGGGATGGTGCTGGCGTTCTAATTTTTGGGAGAAAGGTGATTATTGAGCGGGTGCATCTTGGAGGAGGCCTGGAGTTTGTGTTGCTGAAGCTATATCCCACCGCTGCCACCAGTTTGTCAGGATTTGGGTTTCCTTGACTTTGATGGGTATGGAGACACAGTTCTGGTTGGACTGTTTATTCTTGAGGTTGCTGGTAGCGTGGCGTGGCAGCGTCTCGTGCTAGTGCAAGTCCCGGGCAAGAGGGAGCCTAGGAGGTGCCCTGAGCGGGAGCGCGCGTGGAGAGACCCCAAAGGAAGCTGTCCAGGTGAGGCGGTGACCTGAGGTCGAGTGTCGAAGCATTGAAGAACAGGTCAGGGGTCACGAGCGCTGGGAGCGTGGCTAGCTAACCCAAAGCCGTGATTGGCCTCAGACTCTCTCTCTCATTGTTTCACTTCCTCGTTCTCCTTTTCACTCTCTACCTCTGTCTCTATATCTGTCTCTCACACACATTCATTAATTCATTCTCTATCTTTCTCTCTCTCTCACTCTCTCCCTGTTATTTGTTTTGCCTGGTTCTTTTATCTTTCCGTTTTTGTTATTCTTATCTAATACGTATCTAACACTCTTCTTTATTCATGTCCTCTTATATTTTCATTTTCATTTTTTTTAATACGCCTTTCCTAAATATCTGCTTATTGTGTTAATCAAAAGTTCTTTTCTTTCATTTTTTTAGGAAGTCGAAAAGCCTCTTACGTTCCCTTTTTGGATTTTAGCTTGTATGTGACTAATTATAAATTTTTCACTCGATCGAACTCTGAAATTCATGAAAGATACAAACATGAATGGAAAAAAAGGTTTAAACAAATAACTGAATGAATTCTATACTATAATTCTCAGCGTGCTAATTTTCTTATAAGTCCAACCAACTTTAAATCTCAGCCATTAATAATCCTTTAAAAAAAGAAAAAAAAAATCAGAAAGTTCCCCTTCAAAACGTTTAAGTTACCCCTCCGTGGGAAGGTCGAGGTGACGGAGATATAGAAAACGGAAGGGCGGGAATATTGTAGTCGCTGATGTCTTTTTTCACATATAATTTTGCGGTTTTGCGAAGTCATAATTGTTTTTTTAAGGGAGGAAGGGGGGAGGGGGAGGTGGTTTCATGACCTAGAAGTGAGTTTTATCATTGTGTTTGCTGTGTTGTATTTGCATTTACGTG
>NW_020868618.1:68036-73036 GCF_003789085.1 Penaeus vannamei | reverse complement strand
CAATTCTCATCACCATCACCATCCTATCTACACATCACCATCCTATCACCACCACCAACCATCCTATCACATTATCACCATTCCATCACCATCCATCACCATCCTATCAACCACCATCACCAATCCTATCACCCATCACCATCCATCCTATCACCATTCTCACCACCATCACCATCCTATCACCACCATACCACCTATCACCATCATCACATTCTCATCACATCTATCACCACCTACCACCATCCTCACCAATCAATCACCAGTCCTATCACCATCAACACATCCTATCACCACGCATCTATCACAATCTATCCTACCACCATCACCATCCTATCACCACCATCACCATCATATCACCACCACCACCATCCTATCACCACCATCACCATCCTATCACCACCATCACATCACATCCTATCACTACCATCATAATACACACACCACCCTATCACCACCACCGCCATCCTATCACCATCATCACCATTCTCACCATCCTATCACCATCAACACCATCCTATCACCACCATCACCATCCTATCACCACCATCATCCTATCATCACCATTACCCTATCCCTACCACCATTCAACCATCCTCCTACCATATCACCACCATATCGCTATCACCACACCACCATCATCACCACCATCACACGCTATCACCACCACACCATCCTATCACCACCACCACCACCATCCATATCCCATCATCACCATCCTATCATCACCACCACACCTATCACCTTACATCTCATCACCATTACCCTATCCCTACCACCATCACCATCATATCACCACCATCACCATCCTATCACCACCACCACCATCCTATCACCATTCTCACTACCCTATCACCCATCAACACCATCTATCACCACCACCACCATCCTATCACCATCATCCACCATTCTTCAACCACCACCATCCTATCACCACCATCACCATCCTATCATCACATTACCCTATCCCTACCACATCATCATATCCACCACCCACCATCCTATCACCACCACCATTCCTCACTCATTCACCACCACCATCAACCATATACCACCATCCACCATCTATCACCACACCACCACCCCTATCACCACCACCACCATCCTATCACCATCCTATCACCACCTCATCACCATCATCACCAATCACCACCATCCTATCACACCACCATCCTATCACCACCTAACATCCTATCACCACCATCACCATCCAACCATCCACCCATCCATCATCACCATCACCACCATCCATCACCACCACCATCCTATCACCACCATCACCATCCTATCACCATTTTCACACATCATCACCATCCTATCACCACACCACCAATCCTCACCACCCACCACCATCGTATCACCAACCACCACCATCCTATCACACCATCCATCCTATCACCACCACCCCATCCTTATCACCACCACCACCATCCTATCACCACCCACCCATCCATCACACCACCACCATCCTAATCACCACCAACCACCATCCTATCACCACCATCACCATCCTATCACCACCACCACACCTATCACACATCCTATCACCACCACCACCATCCTATCACCACCACACCAATCCTATCACCAAACCACCATCCTATCACCACCACCACCATCCTATCACCACCATCACCATCCTATCACCACCACCACCATCCTATCACCACCACCACCATCCATCCTATCACCACCACCACCATACCTATCACCACTACACCACCATCCCCACCACTATCACCCATCCTATCACCACCACACCATCTATCACCACCATCACCATCCTATCACCCATCCTATCACCACCATCACCATCCTATCACCACCACCACCATCCTATCACCATCCATCCATCACCACCATCCACCATCCTATCACCACCACCCACCCCATCCTATCACCAAACCACTTCCTATCACCACCACACCCTATCATCCACCACCACCACCCTTCACCACCACCACCATCCTATCACCACACCACCCTCATCACCACCGCCACCATCACACCACCACCACCCCATCCTATCACCATATCACCATCATCACCATCCTATCACCACCACCACCATCCTATCACCATCCTATATCACCATACCATCCTATCACCCCCACCATCCTACCACCATCCTATCACCCCATCACCATCCTATCACCACCACCACCATCCTATCACCACCATCACCATCCTATCACCACCATCACCATCCTATCACCACCATCACCATTACCCTATCACCACCATCACCACTATCCTATCACCACCACCACTATCCTATCACCACCATCATCCTCCTATCACCACCACCACCACCACCACCACCATCCTACACCACCACCACCATCCTATCACCACCACCACCCTCCTATCACCACCGCCACATCCTATCACCACCACCACCATCCTATCACCACCATCACCACCATCCTATCACCACCTTCACCACCCCACCACCAACCACCACCATCCTATCACCACCATCATCATCCTATCACCACCATCACCAACCCTATCACACCACCACTATCATCATCCCTCCTATCACCCCACCACCATCACCACCATCCACCATCCTATCACCACCACCACCATCCTCACCACCACCACCATCCTATCACCACCTCCTATCAACCACCTCCTAACCACCACCACTCATCACCATTACATCACCATTACCCTAACCCTACCACCATCACCATCCTATCACCACCACCACCATCCTATCACCACCACCACCATCCTATCACCACCACCCCAAACCATCCTATCCCCACCACAAATATCTCGAGAAAACCTTAGATCTCAGGACCCCTTCTTCAGAAAATTCAAAATCATTGCAAGAAGACGTGAGTGCAGCTCGGAGTCTCCTCGAGAAATTGCACTTCCCGGAAAAGGCTTTTTGAATAGCAATTGCAGAGGAAAAAAAAAAGACTGCAATTCGACCTTCAGTTAATAAAGCAGATATAGTTCGTGAGGTCAAAGGTCCCGTGAAACTCATTAAAAACATTTGATGATGTTTCAATATATTGGATTCTATGTTCAGCTGTATTATATATGTTTTAATGTTATTGTTATGGTTATTAACGTGAGTTTGGTTACGCTATGTTAATTACTGTTGTTGTTGTCCTGTCGTTATTATTGTACTTGTTATTCTTTTATTTATCTTTCATTGTTTTATTATATTTCTCATTCTCATATGTATCATCATTATTGTTACTATTGTTATTAACATCATCGTTATCATTGTTATCTCTATGACGATTAGTAAACAATGGTAATTGGACAAATCAACAAGCACAGCCTCTCAATCCCTTATCTTCCGCAATTTAACAATTATCTTCCGGTACTGATAACCAGGAAGATAATTCGGTCCAGAAATTAATCCTTAAAAAGAAGATAATGATAACAATGGCAGGGTGTCCTTTTACAACGGGTGGGGTGGGGGGTGGGGTGGGGGGGGGGGTGGGGTGGGGGGCACTCGACCAGGAAGCGAATTATGGTGGGCGATCTCTTTATGGTGAAAGGGTGTAATCCAGGTGTGGTGTGCATGGTGAGTGTGAGGATTCTCGCTTCCTCTTTCTCTTGTTCTTCTTCTCTTTCTCTTTGTCTCACTCTCATCTTATTGTCTCTGTTTATGTCTGTCTCTCTCTGCCTGTCTGTCTGTCTGTCTCTGTCTGTCTGTCTCATTCTCTCTCTTTCTCTCTCTCTCTCTCTCCTCTCTCTTCTCTCTCTCTCTCTCTCTCTCTCTCTCTCTCTCTCTCTCTCTCTCTCTCTCTCTCTCTCTCTTTCTCTCTCTCTCACACACACACAGTCTTTCTCTCTTTCTTTCTCTCATTGTCCCTCTCTTTCTCTCTCTTACTTTTTCGCCTTCCCTCCCACTCTCCCCCCTTCTCTCTCCTGTAACCATCCTTCTCTCTCCTCTCCCCTCCAACCCCTACTCTCTCCCTTTCAACCTTCCCTTAAATCGATACTCCTTTCTTCCGTCTCTGCATCTCCCTCATTCGCCGTATTAGGGGAGGCTTATCCCATTCTTTATGAGTTCACCGCCGTTACCATCCTGGACTCATCACATGCCATACGGTTACTCACGATACTTAGCAGAGAGTGATCACAGATTGGCCAAAGGTATTCCAGCCACAGTTAAATTACCATAGTTACCACCTCCAAAAGACACCGTATTTATTGGAAAATTAGTTAAGTTGCCATAGTTACCACTTCCAAAGGATACCATTTCTGGGTACAGTAGTTCAGTTGCCATAGTTACTACTTCCAAAAGATACCATATTTCTTGGTATATTTTTAAAGTTACTGCGAGATACATGCGGTTCAGACATCATATCTACCAGACATATGAGTATAACGTATTTCTTCCGAGCAATGTAACGCCCAACATAGAAATCAACAGACACACTTGATCTAGGATTACACTAGTTCATTTCAGGATCTCTTTGGACATTCCTCATCCTAAAATATCCCCAAAAAGGGATTATACATCAAGGAATTCCCTTTATACCACATATCTCCCTAGATATCAAAGGATTTTTTTACCTCTTTCTTGTCTGAGAGATTTAACAGACACATCGAAAGACCTCCTACGTGTAATAATAAAAGACTAGTGACTAGAAAAAGACTCAATACTAGAGAAAGTATTTAAACCCTTTTTATGCTTGAATCGTGTTCTAGTATCTTCTCCAATCCCAGCTTTGCTTCAAGGAAAAAAACAAAAAAAAGGATTAAGTAAAATCACGATTAAACTTAACCGTAATAAAAAGACATAAAAAGAAAATGATTATGATCGTGTGCGCTCATAAAAAATACTAAAAACAACAACAACAACAAAAATAATAACTAAAAAAAAAATAAAATAAAAAATAAAAAAACGCTGCCCGTATCGACAATAAGATATGATTATGGAATTCCCGACCGTCGTGTCCTTCCCCAATTATCATCCATTCTCTCTCCGTTTCCATTTCCATCCTTCCTCTCCCGCTCTCTGCCAATCT
>NW_020868618.1:58036-65536 GCF_003789085.1 Penaeus vannamei | reverse complement strand
TCCGTTTATACTTTTAGTTTTAGCTTTGTGTATATTCATGTGCGTGTTTGTGTGTGAGTAACAGAGAGAAAGTTAGACTTTTAAATGAGTGCGGATATATTCATGTCCTTTTTAATTGTTAATTCGGTTATATGTGACTCGAATGTAAATGCGAAAAAAAAAACAGAAAATGTCACTTGTTTTAATTCTGCTTCTGACTTCCAGAGTTGATTCGCATTACAAGTGTCAATACAGGAACCAAATATTTTAATAGTTTTTTCTTTTTCATTCCTGAGTCGGTTATAATTAGTGAGTATTTTAACTGTTTATTATTGACTTAACTAGACTGTCCTGGCTAGGGTGAGCGGGGGCGAATCTCGATTTATTTTCAGTGTGGCTCTTTGTATAGCTTACTATAATAATATAATATAATAATAAAATATAATAATAATAATATATAATAATAATAATAATAATAATATAAAGATAATAATATAATAAAGCGTGTCATTATTATTTTTTTTTCTATTTTGTCTTTTTGATCCTCTTTGTCGAATCAGATTAAATTCTTGGTCCATATTTGTCAGATCTATGTCCTTTGCCTCATTCTCTTTACATAATCAGTCAACCATAGTCATATTTATGGTAAAAAAAAACACTATACATTAGTCTCATTGGGAGGAAGCACAACAGCTTTTAAAATCCTCCAGAACTTCTTTCCTCCTTTCAGAAGAGGAAATTTCTAAGAATTTCGAAGCAGTTTTCAACTTTTGATAGATCTAATTTGTGCACATATTCCTTTTTATGCCGAATTAATTCAAATTCACGTACATTAGTGAAAACATCGTAACACATCCGTAGACTTCAGAATTCTATTTGGATTCATCATATTTTTAACACAAAATGGTACTCTACAACTCTTGTAAATAATAAAAAAAAAAATGTTTTGATGTAATTTTGAAAACTTGAGTTCCCGAACAGAGTTATATAAACATCTATGACGTCAATATTTTTTTTTTCAACATTTACGTAAAACGAGAAAAAGAAAGAAAGAAAAATATATATATATGACCGGGAAAAACATGTTATGGTTTCAAAACAACTTCGGCGTAAATACAAGTACAACCAAACTACTGATATTTCAAAACAGTTATCTCGGATAAACACACATCGCGTTAAAAAGAGAGAGAGAAAAAAAAGTCAAACTAGACAGAAATATGAATAAAGCAGGGATCAGGATCACAAAAAAAAAAAAAAAAAAAAAAAAATCACGCGATTATAGATTCTTCCTAATCATCCTAATCAACGTAATGATTAAAAATAAGTCATCATCAGTGGTATTAAAAAAGAATCGAAATGACGACACTGCCTGCAACTTTTCAGAGATCCGATCAAGGGACACGATAATAACAACATAAGCTCGACATAACATGGGTCAGGTGATCAAAGAGAAATCACCGTCGGGATTTCTTTCTTTTTTTAACAATAAAAGAAAGTGGAAAGGATTGGAGTGGCGAGGTTTATCGTGGTTTCTCTCTGTCTTTCTCTCTGTCAGACACACACGAAGAGGGAGAAAGAGAGAGAGAGAGAGAGGAGAGAGAGAGAGAGAGAGAGAGAGAGAGAGAGATAGAGAGAGAGAGAGAGAGAGAGAGAGAGAGAGAGAGAGAGAGAGAGAGAGGAGGGGAGGGAGAAGGAGGAGGAAGGAGATACATATAAAAGAGAGAGAGAGAGAGGGCAGACAGAGAGAGAGAGAGGAGATAGATAGAGAAGAGAGAGGGAGAGGGAGATAGATAGATAGAGAGAGATAGATGACAGATAGATAGAGAGAGAGATAAGGGAGAGGAGGAGGGAATGAAAAGAAGAGGGGAGAGAGAAAGAGAGAGAGAGACAGACAGAGACAGAGAGAGGGAATGAAAGGGAGAGGGGAGAGAGAGAAAGAAAGAGAGAGAGAGAGACGCTGCATTCTGTATTCTGGATGACGTATTCATACTGGAGGTAAAAAAAAGATCATGTTTTCTTTATGAACCTTGAGGACTATACACAAGAGCGACATTTCCCCGACGCCGTAGTGACTTCAAGAATGCCGTAGGTTATTTTTCAAGCCTTATGAACTTGGCAATTCGTCCTGTTTGGTTACAGCGTCGACTAGGTATCAGCTGGGGGCGACAGAAGATCAAGATAAGGCATTCTATCGTGGATCTATGGAACTGTCTATTGATAGTGTTTTATATCAGAGATTACTTCTACAACGGCTTTCACATATTTGGTTAGTGGGTGTAGATTTCTACTTGAATTTACAGAACATCTCAGAATGTCTAGGAATTTCTACTTTTTACATCAGTTGTTTTAAAGACAGTCCTTAGGCGCGTGGGACACTACCACACCTATTCTAAAATTTCGACCGAATCCTAGACAAATTTGAAAACATTTCTGGATTGAACTGGATAGAAAAAAAACTTGGAAGACCACGGATTGATTGTCAAACGTTAATTTAGTCGCTTCTTATATTTTACAGCTACATTCTATTCACAAACGTAAGGATTGTCCAAAGAAACTGATTGCCTCCTTGGACTGTCTTTAATTTGTGCATTAGGACTGCCTTCAATTTCCTATTAGGACTGTCTAAAGCTTGTTTCTATGCAAATTTTCGTCTGTTGAAGATTATTCCGCTTTGGAAATAATAAGAAAAGCTTCGATGCCACTTTTGAAGAATTATATAGAACGATATAGAACCCGATTTTTCACTGTCCTTCCCGTCGTATTCAGGCGCCACGTGTAGTACAAGCAACTCTTCTAACTTTGAAGGCTTTTTGGAGCGGTAATGCTGTTCAACTTTAAAACATGGACTGCAACGTCTCTTTGGCTGGTAATGCCGTGGATTTTTTTCCTTTCTCTGCCTTTCTTTATTTTTTCTATTTATCCGAGAGGACACAAGAAGAAAAGGACGAGGTGGAGGGAGAAGAGATGGTGAGAAGAGAGACGTTTAGAAGGGAAGACGAGGAAGAGAAGATGAGAGAGGAAGGGAAGATGAGGAGAGGAAGAGAACATGAGGAGAGGAAGAGAAGATGAAGAGAGGAAGACAAGGTGAGGAGAGGCAGAGAAGATGAAGAGAGGAAGAGGGAGAAAACATGAGGAGAGGAAGAGAAGATGAGGAGAGAGGAAGAGAGAAGGAAGAGAAGAGAAGAGAAGAGGAGAGAAGGGAAGATGAGGAAAGGAAGGGAAGATGAGGAAAGGAAGAAGATGAGAGAGAGGAAGAGAGAAGAGAAGATGAGGAAAGGAAGGGAAGATGAAGGATGGAAGAGAAGGAGAGGAAGAGGAAGAGAAGATGAGGAGAGGGAGAGGAAGAGAGAGGAGAGGAAGAGAACATGAGGAAGAAGAGGAAGAGAAGAGAGGAAGAGGAAGAGAAGACGAGGAGAGGAAGAGAAGATGAGGAGAGGAAGAGAAGATGAGGAGAGGAAGAGAAGGAGAGGAAAGAGGAAGAAAACATGAAGGAGAGGAAGAGAAGATGAGGAGAGCACAAAGATTAGGAAGAGGAAGAGAAGATTAGGAGAGGAAGAGAACATGAGAAGAGAAAGAGAACATGAAGAGAGGAAGAGGAAGAAAACATGAGGAGAGGAAGAGAAGATGAGGAGAGGAAGAGAAGATGAAGAGAGGAAGAGAAGATGAAGAGAAAGATGGAGGAAGAGAAGATGAGGAGAGGAAGAGAACATGAGGAGAGGAAGAGGAAGAGAAGATGAGGAGAGGAAGAAACATGAGAGAGGCAGAGAAGATGAAGGAGAGGAAGACAAGGTGAGGAGAGGAGAGAATGAAGAGAGGAAGAGGAAGAGAAGATGAGGAGTGACAAGAGCTCTTTCTCCCTAAAGATGGAACTCCAACTGCTTCGGTCGAAAGGTGAATAATCAGGCAGGCGAGGGAGAACGATTAGCGTCGCCGCCCATTGTGCATTGCGGGCCGAGTGGAGACGGAGTCGCCGCTGAGGTTTCTGACCCTTCGCTTCCTCTCTTCCTCTCTTCTCACCTCTCTATTTGTCTATTTATCTAGCAGTCTCTCTGTTTCTGTGTCTGTGTCTGTCTCTGTCTCTGTCTCTGTCTCTGTCTCTGTCTCTGTCTCTGTCTCTGTCTCTGTCTCTGTCTCTCTCTATCTCTCTCTCTCTCTCTCTGTTATCCCTTCTCTCTCTTTCTTTTGTTAATCCTCATTTGATTTGGATTTTTTTTACTCTACATCTTTCTCTTTTGCTCTCCTTTTCTATCCTTTTCATGTTTTTCTCTCTTTTACACTTTCATATCTTCGTCTGCCCTTGATGCCGCCAAGGGAAACGAGCGCAAATGACCTGGTCTAACCCCTTCAACCCTGTCAATGCAAAACCCTTAACTGCAAATAATTAGCGTGGAAGGCCACAGTATATTTTTTTCTTGAATAGCGGGACCGCCGACATTTGTTTCCGGGAAAATGAAAAAAAAAAAGTGAAAAAACCGAATATTTTTTATTCTAGTTTCCCGCCGATATTGTGACGTCCGCGAAAGAAATAGCTAGGAATAAATACAAATCAACTTGTCTATTATTCATTGTGTATGGTGTCGTTTCTCCCGTCCTCAAAACAAAAATAAAATCTATTTGGCGGAAATAACTTACTCTCAAGTGTCATGTCATGTCTATTGTCTATCGTGAATATTTTTCATTTTGACTTCTAAAATAACAAATTCTGGTCGAAAGAATTCTTTATTTTCTAGTAAGACGGAATTGTATTTCCTCCAGGTGGGGCTGGAACTGATACACTCAGGTAGGAGGTACACTTGTCGTATTTATTTATTTCTTTTTCCCCTTCCCGCCGACATTTCATTATCAAAAGACTTACCCGCTATTCAAGAAAAAAAAATGCCGTGGCCTTAGTTCCATAGTGATAATCTCTTAGAATTTTTTAGCCTAACCATTTAAGAAAATACTTATACTAAATGCAAAAAGTAAAATATAAATTGAATGGTGGTGAAGGTACCTGATATATCATAACACTTTTGCAAAATCTAAAAACAAAGGACACTCCAGAGTGGAGAGTCTAATAATAATAATGATAATAATAATAATGATGATAATAATAATAATGATTATTATTATTACAATAATAACAATCATGAATGGCTTATACGTTTTTTTTTTTTTTTTTACTTCCAACACCAGAAAAAAATCATATCAGGACTTCAAAACTGAACTTTTTATCTTTTTTCGTTATTCTGAAGAAAACGAATGGCGGCACGGCATGTTATATATCAGGTCGGCAACCTTTGGCACGAGTGCCAAACTTGGCACGCAGAGCGCTTGTCTATGGCACGCTATGTGATTCAGAGGAGCAAAGAAAAAGTTAAACAGCAAGATAATATGATAAGTATAAATCTAAAATTAGAAAACATGTATTTTTTGTTACAAAGAATGATAAATACTACAAGAATATTACATGTATGTTATGCATGTGTAGGAAAATACATTATACAGTACTGAAAAAAAACTGGCCCGCAAGGTTATGAATAAGAAGGCATTAATTATCAACTGGCCCACTATGTTCAAAACGTTGCCGACGCCTGTTATATATCATACAGAAGACTGGGATAGAAAAAAATATTAACTATACGACCGCTTTACCTAACTGAAAAACGTAAACATTGACGTCAGAGCCATATTATTTTTTCCGTAAATATCATTTTTCTTCCGTAAATATAGTTTCATACAGAAGTAAAAATATGAACGTGAATGAAACAAACAAAAAAATAAATAAAAATAAATAAATAGAAGTAGCAATGGTTGAAATATACACTAAATAGAATAAGTACACACTATATAAAGCATACACGAAATGCATAAGATATTTCCCCAAATGAAACCAAAGTAAAACAGACGAAATAATGAATCATTTGATCCATAAATATTAAAACGCGCATAAAAATGTGCAGGAAAGAAAATATCAGAAGAATAGATAAATAAAACACCAAACCCAACAATTACAGAAAACCAATATACAAGGAGAGACTATGTTAAAAAATAGAAACAAAAAGAAAGAAAGAAAGAAAAACAAAAACAAAGAAAATAGAAAAGCAAGAAGAGGAAGACGAACCATTCACATTTCCTTTCCGTTTTCTGCCTTTACTCTCGCCGTGTGAAGATGGAGACGGAAGAATGATTGATGATTGATTATGACTGATTGATTATTGATGACTGATGATGATGATGATGATGATACTGATACCAATATCAAAACCAATATCAGTATCAACGCTAATACTAATACTAACACAATACAATACTAAAATACAATACTAAAATATAATACTACTATAGTACTGAAACAATACAATATAAAATGTCAATACAATAACTAAAATACTGCTAATAATAACGATGAGATGATACAACTACTATCATCAATCACCAATCATTTATCATCATCATCATCATCATGCTATGATTACTACTGCTGCTACTGTTGCTGCTGCTATTAGTACTATCATAATAAGATAAAAATATCAATAATAACAATGATAATGATAATTGTAATTATAATGTTAATATTAATATTACTAATAATAATAATAATCATAATAATAATACTGATGACAATAATGATGATGGCAATGGTAATGATAATGATAATGATATTGATAACAATAGTAATAAGGATAATAATGATTATAGTAATAGTAATGATAACAATAATATAATAATGATGATATAAAAAATGAAACAATAGCCAACAACATTGAGCAATAATATTGATAATAATAATAATGATATATTTAATAATAATAATTAAATAATGAAATAAGGATAATAACATAAAATAAATAATTACATATACGGTTCATAATAATCATAAATAATAATGATAATGGTAATAAAGGTAATGACAATAATACTAATACTAATAATGAATAATAACACAATAATAAAAATGTAGTAATATGATGATGATGATAATGATAATAATAATAATAAAATAAAAAAATAATGATATATATAATGATGATAATGATAATGCTGAAAAAAAAGAAGAATGATAATGTTGACAATAATGATAATGATTATAATTATAACAATAATAACAATAATAATAATAGTAATAATGTTTAATAATAATAATACTGATGATATAATAATATTGAAAATAAAAATAATGATACAATAATATTAATGATAATGGTATAGTAATAATGATAATAATGATAGTAACAACAATAATTACCGATAATGATAATGATAATACGATAATAATGATAGTAATAATAATGATAATAATATCGATAATATATAACAATAATATAACAATAATAATGACAATAATGAATAATGATAATAATAATATTAATATTATAGTAATAACAATAAAAATAAATAAATAGTGATGATGATAATAACAGTAATAATCATATTAAGAAGAATAAGAATAACAACAATGCTTTATTATAATAATACAATACTGATTATAATATATTAATAATATTAAGCAATAATAATATATAATAATAATAATAATAA
>NW_020868618.1:48036-53036 GCF_003789085.1 Penaeus vannamei | reverse complement strand
AACTGCAGAAAGTTTCATAGCTAGCACATACACAGTACTGAAGTCTTTATACAAGTTATCCTTTTAATAAAGACAAGTGCAATCTTCATAGCTTTGTGCAGACAATGATATCCTCACATAATGCACACTAAAGTCAAGAGACAAGGATCTGAGAGTGATCCCATGACTCTAGAAACCATGATACAAGTGCAGTGCTCTCTCTTTTGAGGGGGAAATGCTCATTAAATCAAATGTTTTAGCCATTTCATAAGAAGCGAGAAAGTTCAACTTAAACCATAGAATATCTAGTAATCTTCCTTCTGCGTTCCCTCTCTATGTATTCATTATTTTTGGGGGATTAGCTGTTACTCGAGATTAGTATAAAAGAAAGATCACATAGATTAGACTGATGGGATCCAGCTATGCCATACATATGACCAGAGCCTGATGTTCCTGCTCTCATAGGAAGATGTACTTTGAAAGTATTTATAAAGCTTATTATCCTTGCCTTCCTATGAAACAGGAATTAAAAAAAGGGGGGAAAAAAGGAAAATGAACTCCTTTCCAGTTATCACTTGCACAATCTGGCAAATACTATGAATATTGCACAGACATGCTTTAATCTCCACATAATTCTCTACATCACAGACCATAATGCTATATAACATGTATTGATTCAAATGACATTAACAAATGTGACCATCATGTGTCGGTCGGGCTACGCGTCCCTTTATCTACTCAGACTCGGATCCAGCCTCTAGGGTTGCCGCCCTCTTCACAGTGGTGGGTTCGGCACGCGTGGTCGACCTCGAGACTGATCCACTTGTCTTTCTACCCTGGGAATTGACCCTTGGTCTACGTACAGAGCCAGTTCTAGTCTTGGGCCTAACCGAATGTTGTCCTTGAGCGCCAGAGGCAAGGGAGGCTATAGAAGAATGTGAGGACGACTCAGACAGCTCGACTTCACTTGCCAGGGAGAGGGTCGAGCCGCCACGCTGAGCTCGTGCCCACTCGGCACCACGGGTTACCTCAGCTGCATTAATCTGTGTAAATGGGAAAGAAGAGGTTGTTCAGATTTCTGTTTTTATATATATGGCTGGCATGGTAATTAAAGGCTCTAAATTATAATTAATCATTTGTTCCATAAACTAATAACTTTTTGTACATAGTAACTAGAGCAAGAAACATTACACTAAACAGGGAAAAAAAGTAAAAGAAAATGGAAATAAAAATTCAAGCCATTTATGTGTATTTGAAAGAAGCTGACATATCCATATCTTAAAAGTGATAAATAATTCAGCCTTTAATTTTATTTAAAAAAAAATCAAAATAAAAAAAAAAAAAAAAGGATAAATGAGATTTTGTTAAATACCTGCAGACATATTCAATAATTTCTTTTCCAAGAAGAAAAAAAAAAATGAGATAAAACACACCTAGCTAAACAACTCCATACTGCAATTCATCCATACACACATCTACATCCACAAGCAAAAAAGGACTCACCATTGACTTTGGTCTTGGACGATTCTCAGACTTGCCTCTTTTTCGCTGCTGCTGACCTTTTGCTGGAGGTTCTTGGAAGTGTAGCGTAGGCTGAGACCTGTCACAAGGAGTAGCAAAGCACTTCACAACATGTGTTCAATCTTTTCTTTCTTCTCATATTGCATAATTATATCAAAGGAGATACATGACAAATGACTTTCTGAGAGTCGCCTGTGTGTAAAAGCTGTGAGGTCTGTACAGTAAGTGCTATAGTAAATGTGATAGATATCACACATGCAAATAACCATATCCATTAAATGCAATGTACATTCAGTGTTTAAAAATGCACTTAAATTCACCACAGATGTGTTATTAACAACAGGTCTACAATTCACAAAAAGTTGTCTTTACTTGCTTAAGAATACTCTTTATACAGCTATGCAAATACACAGAAGACCCTAGAAATTCCAACTTCCCGAATACAAAAAAAAGGGAAAAAAAAGAAAAATCTACAAATCAATCAATCATACAAAATACATCTCTCACTAGAACAATGAACTGTTCATTAAAAGTTTGTTAACAGCATATATGGATATTAGTATAAACTGTTAATATGAGAACGAAATGTTATGCCTGGTAGCACCTTAGGCAAGGTGGCAAAAGTGTTATCAGCGTCAACTAGGCTCATCATTCCCTGCTTTGCCAGGAAAGGCTAATGTGCAAAGCAGCTGATTTGTCATCACACTGCCAATTCATGCCACCCAGACAAACCCTGGCCAGCCATCCTCCACCCTGAACGGTCCCAGAGAGCCACACTCTTCAGAGCATAACTAGAGAAGGTGTCTCTTTTTGAATTATTACAAGACAGCCAAGGAGAAACATCTCTCATGCACTTTGGACCTAAGTTATTCCTGGTAGTCAGCTGCTCTTCGCCCTGCAAGGCATTGAGGGATGGTGAAGCACTGCTGTAGAACAATGTTGATGATTATGGTGATTTAATCCAAGTTCTTGGGTGTCTTGAGAAAGAAGTGTTAATTATGCATGACGTGAAACCCTCTGTATATTTATGCTTAGGAGTACCCTTGGTTAGACCAATACCTTTGCTCTGTACCATTGAAGCAACATCACCCATTTCTAAAAGCTTAAACTGGCTAACCAACTTAAAAGTATGTGCATAAAAAAATTAAAGAAAAGAATAATATATAGACAAATTAATCAAAGAATAGTTAATACCCATCCATGTTATAAAGAATAATGCCCCAAAACCAAATCAAAAGCAAGATAAAAGCAAACTCAGCCAAAGAGAGAGAAGGAAAAAATCACTAAAGCAATAAAGGCTGAATTTTCCAGACAGAACATTCTGTTACACACCTTTTTTGTTTCAGGAATAAATTCTCAAGAAAAAAAAATCCTAGAAAAAAATCTTTGACTTTGGCCTGCCCAAGGAACTGCCCTCATTATCCTGCACAATTAGGTTCTCTCACATGACCATGCAACCTTCTTGTATATTACAAGTTTTATTAACACTGACTGCTAAGTACAAAACAAGAATAGAGAGCAAAATGCATATGGAAGATTACAATCCAGATAGGTGTAATGATTTAAGGTGTAAACAAGAGTATAATGGCAGCAAAAAACTGCAAGAAAATCTTTCAAAAACTCACTGAAAAAGTGTTATTCTTTTAATTTCATAAAAAAACATGAATCAGTTACAGCAACAATACTAAGTGATGGAAAAGTATACTACAGGTAAAAATTATGTTATTTTCAAAGTGTAATGACTAATCTGATGATGTGACTGCAGCTGATGACTAAAATATGTGATTACTGTTCCAGAATAAGAAGATATGAATGAGAAGAAAGGCAGAAAAGATGGAGAATGCAAAAAAGCATTAAAACAAGATGGCTATTGCAATTATGTACTCAAGTCAGGAACATTAATCTGAAGCATTCCAGACATTCACTTATACAAATATGAGTAATAATTGACAGTAGGGAGCAATATTAACTTTGTGGTTGCATAATCGATCCAAACAAATTCACATTTAGCACCAGCGAACACAAAACTCTCACACAGACCCACTACTAAACCACAAGGCTCTGAGCATCCAATGGACGCTGCCAGGGGAACAATTGCCACAAATACAAATACATCCAACTAGAGCTGTTGATGACTCCCTAGGCCAGAGGACGACCGCTTGAAACTTGACCCGTGATGGGGAGAGCAGCTCGGTGTGACCTGAGCTACTGGTAAGAGGCCAGGGGCACCCAAGTCATCCATCTGGTTCCTGATCCACGACCTGCAACCCGACTCTACTCCTCCGCTCCCTGCTCCCTGCGCTCCTCCTCCGGGTCACGGCCCTCTGTGAGCGGTGGAGGCTGAGGGTGGAAGCCGAGAGGCTCTGAGTTCGCCGCACCTTTGGCCGACTCTCTGGGCTCAGAGGTCAGGCTCCAGGCTGGGAACAAGCTGGGAGCGGAGATTCGTGTCTCTGAGGTCGTAGATGTCAGGTCTCCAGCATCTGGGTCGCCACTAGAGTAGCCCGAGGTCAGGTCATCCGCAGAAAGAACGCGACTGAAACACAGACAGTGCACCAGACTCCCACATGCATACTACCGACAAATACTCAGTGCAATGCAAAATAAAAGGAAAGTCAGAGGAATGATAGTGGAAATAATTCTCTGAAAAAATAAATAAATAAAAAAGAAATACAAAATCATACAAATACATAAAAGCACACAATTCAAAACTTAATGCTTAAGCTAATCTTTAGGAAAGTCAAGCAACACCATTAATAATAATAAAAAGCAGCAGAGTTTTGAAGTGTTGGAACTCAAAAAAAGGGTGCATGCTAATCAAGGGCTAAAAAGTGCCATACTGTATGTTCCAAAATATATAATTGTTTCGTCTTTGTGCATTGTTTTTGATAAAATAAAACTGAAGAACCCGAAGTTGACCTTAAAAAATGCTGTTATACTTCGTGCAAGGTTAAGGCCTTTACCAATCAATGTCTATCTATACCTCTATATCTTTCCTCCTACTCCATAAAAAATACTTATAAGCGTATGTAAGTGTGTGCTGTATATATATATCATATATTAGTCCTATATACTATATATAGGTAATACGCAATATGCTTATAATAATACACTAGTATATCAGTTATATTATATATATAATGTCTATATATCATAATAAATATTAGCACATACTCGCACATACATATGATATAACTTTTAAGATATACTATATAATATCGTTATTCCGCTATGATGTCGATGCTGACTCGCACTTATAGCGAGTGTGTAGCTATTTATGCTGATAACTAACACGGACCTAATTACGAGACATCCTCCGTACTATAGTCCTACGACCTCCCATCCATCACGTCTGTGCCTTGCTGTGTAGTCGTTCAGTCTGTGTGCTGCTGAATCCCGCCCAGCATGCTACTATTGCGCATAACATCACGTACTCAGTCGATCGTGTGTGTGTTGTGTCGCGTCTGTGTGCGTGTCGTTGTTCAGTCGCTGTGTCGATGCGT